>JABFOV010001060.1:0-28456 GCA_022817685.1 Aradophagus sp. ZL-2020
CGAAACGGCTCGAAAAACATTAAAACAGCACGATTGTCTTACAACGAGCGTTCCCATACCATAAATTACGGGAGGTCTTATCCCATCGAAGGAATTCCTTACCCTTAAAAGTACCTTTAAATGCCGGCAACGGCGCTGCGCGCTGTACGAAAATCCCGCTCCCGGTTGACTCTGAAGCAGCGTTCTTGCCTTACAAGGATTATTTACAACGCCGATGCATTTAATAATCACCGCGCGGCGCGCTAAATAAAACTATTCGAAGAAAATAATTGTTCGACTGAGAAAGATAATTGCGCTCGATAATTCACCTCCGAGTACTTTAAATGCGTTTTTTATTTCCCCCTTTTTTTTTATCTCTTTTTTTCTATTTTTCAAGTCGACGTGCATAAATCGTTTATGGAACTGTTATTTCAATTAGCACCACGGTCGTTAACGTTTAATTGAGTTATAAAGTACAACAATATTTTTAACCGGTAACGCGGCTTTGCCGCGGCAAAGAGAGAAAGTTACAATTAATTAAATCTCAATATATTAAGGCTGCCGCTCGCGCGGTGTTTTATCAATCGGAGTCATTATGCCAAGTTGAAGCATTGTTCGTCAACGTTTGTAATTGATGATATCGATGGTGAATAATCGAGGTTTCACTGTTAAGTGGTCTTTGAATTTGAAAGTAATACTTCCTTGTTCGTTAAACGTTGTTAAAATGTTGGATGAATGAAGAGAAGATCTTTGATTTGATGACACCGATCATAATTTTACAAAGGAAGTTCTTTTAATCAATAAATAAATAAACACTATCACAAATTTATTTATTATAATTATAATACTATTTAGTATGAATATAGAATTTAATCAATATAAAACACAAAAGATCAAAGTGTTGCGAAAAAAAATATTACAGCTATTTGAAATTCATGTATATAAAGTAATAAAACAAATCACAACGTTTCATATGAATACCTTTGTGGTAAAAAAAATGCTAACTTCTCCACCGAAGCATCAAATTTCGCGATGTCAAATAGACGAGCTCCTTTCCCTAACAATTACCGCATTCCACGGCTTAACTCGCTTGGCAATTGTCGCGCGAAAAACTGTGAAAAAATGTACAAACAACGAAACTAATTAGCGCTGCCCTCGTGCGCGAATTAGAGGCAACGGCCACCCGCGCGACCTTACTTGACTCGCGGATTAAATTCAATTGAGATTAATCGTTCGACTATCGCCAGTTTTTCCCTGAGATTGAAGTGAACGAGCGGCCATGGAAATCGGCCGTTTTCACCGAGGCGGCATTAATTAACGCCGCGTCCGGGCGCAATTAATTAATCGGCTTTAGGTGAAACAACGATAAAAATCGAAAAGACAGATACTTGTATCACGCGTAAAGGTAATTAAAATTTAAGAGGAGATGTTTTTAGATAAAAAGTAGATACTTTCAGTCATCTAAATTGAATTCTTCAATTAAAGAAGAAAAATTCAACCGATACAATTAAAAAGTTTGCAAGCGAATGCAAATGCCGATGCAACAAATTAAAACTCCAACTAAATTCGAGTCGAAGCATTTGACTTTAAAACAAATAAAGAAAAAAAAGATTAATTATTAAATAGTAGTAACTACTAGAAAGTAAAACTTACCACTTGAATGATAATATACGCTTTTTAGTAATTTACTAACAAAAACAAATTTCACTACTTCAAATTTAACGATTTATAATTCAATTTTTCCAAATCTACCATTAAATAGTAAACATTACAACTAAATTGGTAAAAATATCGTAAGTACTTTACAATTTAAGTGGTAACTTTGACTATTCGCTTATCTCAACGAGAGATTACGTCAATTGTGACTCGGCCGTTCAATAACATTTGAGCGCGATTATGAGAGAGCGCGACGCCCGGCGAAATCGATGCCGCGGGCCGGCAGAAGTGTCCCAGCAGGACCGGCTCGGCCACGCGATGCCGGTACAATCACTCGTCCGGCCCCTTCCTCGAAGGCGAACGTGGGGTAGGTCGCGCGGGACCAGGTGCGCTCGCGCGCGCACAGCTCGAAACCCGCCGCCGCAGCGTAATAAAATCCCCAACTAAAATCCCTTTGTCCCATTTCGCTTGCCTTCCCTGTCATTAACTGGACCAGCCAATTGGATTTACTGCCCGCTGCGCAGCTGATTGTTACGCTTTATTGCCGATTAAGCCCGAAACAACTTCATATCGATGCTTAATGTTCAATGTGGATATTGTGTATGAATTTATGTGGTGCATTATGTGGAATGTGGTCTATTATTGCGTCCCGTCTTGGTACTTTATTTCGGAGCTGTTAATTTAATTACACCTGGGGAGAAAGTCTGAAACGCTTTGCTTCGTTTCGTTGCCAGTTTTACTGCGAAAAAATATGCTTTTTACTTCAAACCTTGAATCACTCTCAAATTAATTAGTTTTTCATACAAACAAAATACTGTCGCTCGTTTGTAATTTTAATAGGAAAAACGAACGTATGATTGTCTAAATAGAGAAGTACGCAATAAATAATCTGTCATCTTAATACATCGTAGAAAACTTGTAAATGAAATTCTTACACCTCGGAAAACCAACTTCTTGACACACGCGGAAAAGGTAGAACTCTTTGATCCCTCGTTGCTTTTATTTTTCACATCCAGCTTAAACTTCATAAACTTGATTCTTCATGCTCGACATTTCACCGGTTGCAATTTCATTAAAAGAAAAGAAAATAATGAAAAATAAATTTTGAAATTTCTGGCACGTACTTTCATTACATCCTCGCAGACACGTGACCGGCGATATATGTAAAATCAGTAAAATACCGCAGTTTATCTTATCGTGTTTCGCAAGAAAAAAAAAGGGGCTCAATTAAATTGTGCATCGCTGAAGAACGGAGCAAAAACCGTTCACGCATGCGCGGCATTTGGCAATCGGACGGCGCGAGCGATCGGGGCAATTTGCTCGGCTGAAAACGATTATCGCGAATTAATCATCGCCGGCAAGCAATTTGTCAAAGCGATAATGCTAATCGCGCAACGCGGGTCGGGTTGTGTTTCCTGGGCCGCGGCCGGGCACCTGAATTTTCTCTCCCGGTGTCTATCTAATCGACGTGCGAGGCGCGTCAAAAACGCGCGATTTCTCCCGGCACTTGCACAACAACGAACGCTCCGAGCGCTCGGAGCGCAAAAATTGAGATACATTGCTGGGATGATAAACGGGTCAATTTCGTAGCACTGAGTCATGCCAATCTAGGTACTAGCCGTGGCGATAAGTGTTCCGATTCGCGGCGAGTTTCTTACCGATAAAATAATCTCGCCGGAAAGACGAAAAAAGGAAAAAAGACGCTTCGTTTTTCTTTTTTACAGCTTTTTAATTAAATAAAAAAAAAACAGTTTTATATTTTACTATTTTTTATGACGGTGCAATATCAGAGGAATACCGTTAGACATATTTTTCACAACTATAGTGAAAAGAAAGAAAATATTCTTGCATTTTATTGGAGTTTTTCTTGCAATTGTAAAATTTGCCACGTATTCTCAGTGTGCTTTTTAATTTTTCAGACAAAAATTTTCATAGGTTGGTTTCATATATCTATACACATGAAATATATATTATAAAGTGACACACCTGTGACACAAAGGTTCCTTTACCTAAAAATATGTAATTTTAACTAATAATTTTGTAAATTAAACATCAACTTGAATATTCGCTCAATTCCAGTCAACTTTATTTCAATCAACCGAACGTTTTTCTCAATTATTTTCGTTCCATTCACTCCCTTTACTCTCCGAAGAAGACAAAGCAAACTGCAGTTGTTTTGGTGAACGGGCGATTTGTTTCGCGCCGGCTCGGCTTCAGGTGGGTTTTGCGACGGAGCGAAAACAACAAAATTAACAAAAATAAAAATAAGGGAACGAAAAAGCGAAACGACGTCGGAAGGTCGAGGTCGTTGGCATCGGCCGGGCCGGAGGGACAGAGGGGGGTGGAGGGGTGGCGGAGGGGGAGGGCCGAGGGCGAGCACACCCTCGGGCGGGGGAACCGAGCGGCCGTAGCAGAAAAAAGGAAACAAGACTTTTCTCGAATGATAGGTATCTCTTGCGGCTCGGCCCAACAACGAGTCGGATCGCGCGCGGCGTTTGTCCTTCTCCACTCCTGCATCTGCCGCGCGTTGCGTTCCCTATTTATTTTTGCCTGCCACTTGCGCGCCGATGCCATTGGCCTCGGGACGCCCGAGACCAAACGCAGGGAAAGTGTGGGAAAGCCGCCGGACAAATCCCGTCGAATTGTTTTCGTTCGCTCAGGGGCTTCAATTAGAATTGTTCTTGCGAAATGAAAAAGAGGCGCTGTTTGCCACGACGCGTGAGTGTTTATTTTGCAAACAGGACTCAACGATATTGGAGGCAATGAAAGAGTCCAAATGAAGACAGAGAACGTTGCTAGGACGTTGAAAAAATTGTGTTACGTATTTAACAACAGTGTGCTGTCACACAGTTTTGTAGAACTAGCGATAAGAATTGTAGTTATTACAACAAAAAAAGTAAACACTTCATGTGTAATAATACCACGATACGATTAATGTTGAAATAAAAATCAAGTTCCTTCATTTCTTATTTTACAAATGTGATCGTTAAACCAGAAACCTGCGTAGAAATCTCATAATGTGCACAGTGCCACATCATTTTATCGCCGTATAAAATTTAAATTGCAGTGAAACGAACGACTGTAAATACGAGAACCAAAGAAGAGCAACGTTTGTTGCTAACTTCTTTACCTCAGATTTTGCATTTGTTCGTTCGAACAATTGTTATAATAACGTTAAGCGTCAAATTGTGGAGCAATTTACTCGGAGCGTCGACTGCAGGAAAAAAGAGAAGAAAAAGAGGGAAAAAGTGCAATTTCATTTCGCCCGCGCGAGATTAGTGCATCCACATCGTTTTTGTCCAAGGAACTCAATTTTTATTTCCGAGAAAGGCCGGCGCAATCCTTCGCGAGGATCACTTGAGATTTCGTTTTGATTGGTCAGTTGCCTCGAGATCTTCTTTGTCGCGCGCTCGATAATACACATTACGATCGTTGGTCGAGGGCTCGTGAACATTTTCCATCGTGATGCAGGAGATTCGTCACGGCTTAGCGGAATTCCACGAATTTCTTTTCCCATACGCAAAATCTCTTATTACTCTTTTAACCGTAAGCGAATTTCTACAGTTTTACGAAATCGCGCATGGGATTGGAGTTTCAATTCACGTTAAACCCAGAAAGTTAAAGATTTAACAAAGTTAACAAAAAGTTGATATTAAACTTTTTATATTTGAACGCAATGAAAGATTTCTATTTTCGATGGATGAAACTGTTTTTAGTTCCACTTTGTCCAAACAAAAATGTGAATTTAAAGATTGGTATGAACTTTAGAGAATTTTGAAATTCATTTGCTCGTTTGTATAGAAAATACGGTGAGCAAAAATGTAACGACCTTTTCTAGTGCATCCGAATGAAATGCAACTTGTGATTGAGCTTGTGAAACGTTTGACCCGCTAATACGCGACGATGTTATTTTGTTTCGTTTGGATTTGTCCGTCAAAAAACATGATCCCGCGAAATATTACGTTTGACGGAATAAGGGATTGTCCAGAAACGCAACTCTGCCGCCGATTGATGGATCATTGTGGATTTCTTTTGTGATTGGATTGGCTGAGATTGTTAAAGTGAAATGTTCCACGTGCTCATAGAACGAGAAATTTTATATTTTAAAGGGAAACAAATTTCGTACGAGTTTTCAACAATAACTTAACTTCTTATTTTGAGAATCATTGAATTTTAAATTACATATTATATTCACATTAAAAAACTGAGTTTGCAAGATCACACATTCATAAGTATATCATAAATTGTATAATGTTCAATGTAAATGGTACGAATTTTATTTCTCCAGCGTTTAACAATTGTAAAAATTAAATATACCATCAACTCCATTCTTCGACATTTAGGATTTGCCTAATTATTTCTGAAAGCAACAGACGCATAATTAAGACACGCTTATAACTATCTCCAAAGAGGTCGTCATTAAGTTCGTTCGACAATTTAGGCCTCTCTCCAGCCTAATTTTAGAATTAGGTCAAATTCAAGCGCTCCGTGGAGCGATTTCGCTTTCGTAGATCATTATTCTCAACGAACGGATCGCCGTTTCGTCAATGGAGACGAGCTATTTTGTGCGATCGCGGCGTTATTTTTATCGCGACGTTTAAATTTAGCTGGTCGCATAATCATTTTTATGTTTCACACCATTATTCTTCGTAAACGTGTTCGTTACCGTATCAATTTATCAACATTATTGCGAGCGGGATAGTTGACGAGGGACGCGTAAATTCGACATTTGTCTCGTGGAAGTAACGGTCGAAAATAATACGAAAGCATACAAAAAAGATAACTTGCGACAGGTAAAAAAAAGTACGAAAAACGTCGGTGATAATCTACGTGCGGTGGATAAATTACATAACACCATTTCTATACTTTGTGGTAACACTGAAATACTTTCAAAGAAATGACACATTCAAACAATTTTCCACTGACTTATTGTTTAAAATGTAAACGTCAATTTATTTGCATGATTATATTTATGTTTTTGTTTTCTTTATCGATTTATTTTATTTTTACTTTTTGAAATTTATATATTCAAAATCTATTCATTGTAAGATAAAGATTTTTCAATCTTTTTCCCGCATTGTGAAAGAGGCATCTTAAGGATGAAACCCTGTCTGGAAAAAACCATTGCTTTGCAGAAATCAAAAGCAGTGAGAAAGAAAAGATTGCGGATCGGTCGATAAAGGTTTATCAACGGAGAGGTATATATTTAAAAAAAAAGAGGCTGGAATCGCGAACGATGACGCGCTCGAGCAAAAGAAAGCACGATTTCACAGGGAAGTGAGCTTGGTGGTTGGTGAGGACAGGTGCGCGATGTCGAGGGTGTACGCGTTCACGTTCCAACTGAGCGTTCGGGCCCTTTTTCAACAACCTCGCGCGACTTTTCTCGACCATTGCACAGCCGTTTCGAAACGTCTGCAGATTTCGCATCGCCGAAATCTTTCGCGCCAATAGCAATGAAACGGTCGAAAGACACAACCCCGAGGTGAAATTTTACGCGCTCGAAATGTGCCGCGGTATGCAAAAATGGAAACGGTGGTATTTGAACAAATATTAAAACAAATATCTGATTTTTGTTTCTAAAATAACCTTTTTTTTTCAAGGAGAAAGAATACTGAAATTGTTTTTTGTCTTGAGCAATGTGTTCTTTTGAAATAACAATTAATCATAGTTATCAGTCTAGGTTTATTTTATCCCTAGCTTCTACTATTGAAATCGCAGTCAGAGATAATATAGCCTTTAAAAAAATATATGCATAGATATATACAGTAAACACTGAATTTTAAGAAAAACAAATATGTCTTCGTTTATCTTCAGCATTCAATATTTGATGTCCTTGTTATAGAAAGAAAAGTCGTCCTTGAAGAATTACACTCCATTATTTCAAGTCTCTTTTTATCAACGTGATTCCAACTCTCTTTCTGTTTAATTTAGTAAACCGTTATATCTAAATCACGTCTGATTGAATTCTGACGGACGATTATATGCCAGCCGGCAAGAAAATGCGTTTTCGTCGTGCGCCTGCATCGAATAAAGTGCAATGCAGTGACCGATTTGTATGGTTCAATTGACACGCACTCGTATGACATTAATAAATAGGTCAGTGTAGTATCCGATTGCGCAACGGAAATCTCGTATGCGGATCGTATTTGCGCGCGTTTACGAGCAAGGAGTTAATCTCGATTGCAATTATAAGTGCTTAATTTCGCATACGCGAAATTGTCAGCGGAAATCGAATTTCAAACGACAATGGGCCGGGCTTATTATTCAAATTCGAGACCATGTTATTCTGTACTTCGTTGTTTATTAACTAGTCGAAATTGATATTTAAATATAAATAATAATTATTTTTTTCTGGTTAAAAAATTCGACTCCAAAATCAGAAGAACTTTGTATTATTCAACGAACTTTAAATCTCTCAGATCGGAAAATTTCTCCTGATCCAAGTGAATTTCTTCTAGACAAATTATCGTGACTGATTTGATTCTTCAACCAAGACATTTTTTCATCTACACCAATCAATCCTTGCGATGTGTGTAAACTGATCGATTACGATGACTTGAATGAAGATGACTTTCTTTCGCATGAATCGCCGGTGCATATTTTTACGTGACAATGAAAAAGAATTATTTTTAGGTCAAAATGTGATGTCAAGAACTGGTTATTCAACGAGAATTCTTTCGCATGCATTGCACATGTTCGCTATTTATAAAAGAATTCGCGTATTTTAATCTGCCAGTCTAGATCTGTTTATGATTTTTATAATTCGATTTCATATGGCGCGCGTACACGTTGGAGTGCTTGTGAAATGTTTGCATGAAACTTGCTCCAATGCCCGGCCGACTAATCGAATTTCGTTTAATGAATTTCGTTTAAATGGATGTTTTTGTTATTAGTTAAACGAACGACGAAGAAAAAGAGGAGTAAGTGGGACCAATCGTTCGGTAAATTGTGGTGCGCACATATGTATTGCAATTCAATAATTTTTTTTTTTCGTATTTTTCTGTATTAATTGCAATATGATAAAAGAAACTATTTAAATGTAATTTATATAATTTATTTTGATAATTTACTATATATAATATAATAAATGTCTTTTTATCGTTTTATATATATCTACCTAAAAAATATACACAAATACATCCATGTGCACACATGAGTGCAATGTATGTGTGCAAAATCTACATCGAAATAGTTAGAATATTAATTCAAAAGATTGAATTTGAAAATCAATAAATAATCCAAATAATATGAAGAAATACTTACACAAAGTGCAATTAAGTCGCGTGGCCTTAACACATTTATGTGTTAAAGATTAGTACAAGGCAACAATTTGTGTAAATTTCAGCAGTATTATTTTATACAGCATAAATAAATACAAAACTGTATACAGCTACGAAAAGTTTTAGCCGTGCAATTGAATCCAATCAATTGAATAGAAAAGACGTTCGAGTCTCATTTAAAGCAATGCCTTTTTATCTCTTTTTCCTCGTCGTTGAATAAAAATGAAAACAAAAAACACTCACCCATTGATGTGCGGCACGTCGATGTTGTGTGTCGAAGTTCTCTTACGATCTCCGGCCATATCTGCAAGTCTGGCAAAATCGGTGTCTTGATCAGCAAGTCGCGCACTTTTGCGGGATTCCAACAGCCGGACTTCGTCGATGCGTTTCGTCAGACTCATTGTGCCCTGAAACCAAACAAAAGGTTGCAGTCAAGTCAAAGCAACTTGATCAAAAAAGCTCGCAAACAAACGGCACGCGTATTGCTTCCGTCGGCCAAACTTCGGCATAAGCAGTTGTATAAAAAAGAAATTATTCGCTCGTACAAGCCCATCAAATTAACTTGTACAAATTCTTTTCCGTTAATTTGATTTACCTTGTCGAACCCGTACAAGTTCGTTGATTTGATTTATTTTACACTATTGAACTTGCACAAGTCTTTGCCGTTAATTTATTCTCATTTCTTATCTTACACAAGCTTTTTTCATTAAAACTACCTCATTAGAACCTGCGCAAGTTTCGTAAAGAATTTATTTACCACCGCTTAAAATTTATGATTTTGATATTTAATTCACTGAATGGGACTTAACTTATGCAAATTCATTTTTTTTCTTTTTAATCTAAGTCATATCAATAAATGAACCGAAGTTGTTTTCTTTGAGAATAATGAACTTGTGTAAATTCCCTTTTGAAAGCCACCCCACGTTACTTTAATTACATAGAATGCATTACAATTCATTCTGCATCTTTGAACTTATGCAATTTCTTTTTCTAAATCTATTACGTCACGCCATGTATGTTGATATATATGTGGCACACGTGTTTCTTTTTGTCTGCCATCAAACAGTTTGCAATAAAATTAACTCCGCAACACAGTAGTTATAGTTACTTTCTCAATTCTTTTTACTTCGCTCAACTTGTACAAGCTCTCCTTTCTAACCTAATTCCTCCCCACTCAAACGCCCCCCCCCCCCTCCAAGTCGACAAACTTTTCTTTAAAAGCAGTTAAAGTATCTCCGCAAATAATCACGGACGAACGGCTCGATTCGTCGAATGAAACGTTGCGTATCACGGTGCCGCAACTCTTAGTCCCGAGTGATCGCGTTTGCCGGCTCACCGATGGCAATTCGATAATTAACGTCGAACTACTCCGAGCGTTACTCCGAATTCGAGTAGGAAGTAATTGCGCGGCGTAATTGTACCGAGCGAAACTCGCTGTCAAAGTTGATGGCCGATAGCGGTTTCCAAGTCTCGTGGCAACGGCGTCATTATATTCTCATTATGCACGCACACGTCGTTTGCGCGCGGCCGGCCAGCACGCGCATCAACGGACGCCGCGATTCGCGTTATCGCGATTCATCCGGGCGTTTCTCACGGCCGAGTCGACGGTCCTCGCTCTCTTATTGCCGGCGCTTTTTTCTTCCCCTTTTAATTCGCCTATCAATTTCGACCCGGCGCCAATTTCACGCGCGCCCGATGTCCCCGCGCCGCAATCTAATTTCGCATTAACGCAAGACTTTCCAGCGGGGCAATTTCGCTTGCCGTCTTCGCGACGATCGGATACGTTTGCACGGGCGTAATTGGTTAGGAAAAAGGCGGAATTGAAAAGCTGGATGTTGAATTGACTGCATGTTTTGTGGGCATAAACATACGTGTGGTTGACTTGAATTTATCGTTGGGTTAAAGAGGAGGAGCGAAGATGGGGGTTGTTGATTGTTAAATGAGACTCCAGGGAATTGGTTGAGTGAATGTGGATATACATTGAACGTTGAAGATTTTTTAATTCTTTGATTTCTGATTTTAATTCGGCTATGAAGCACTCATTAATTTATAGTTTTTTTTGTTTGAAAAGTGAATTTAAGGTTGTTGTAATGATTCAAATTTTTTTAGTTAAAATATTTTAATTCTTAATTGATTTATTTTCCATTCACGAAATTTCTTTCCTTCGTGCACGTTTATAATAACCATACAATATCTTTAGGTCAACAATAACTGTACTATGTCACTAACCCCCGACAAGCAATACTTCTTTTTTTTCCATATGCAAATTAGTCGATGTTCTTATTTTTCCCACTTTTTTTTTTTTTTTTTTGCAAGACCGCAATCAAGATACTTATGTCAAGTTGCTCGCAACTTTTTCCCCCAACGACTCGCTTTGAAAATTTATGGACAAATCGTTCCACATACAGCGATTCGTACGAGCCAACTTTTTCGACGGAATTATAAACTTTTCACGAGCAAAAAGTCCGGCCATAGAATTCAGCTGAAACGTTCTTGCGGGGTCCGATTCAAAAGGGAATTACACGTCTGCTTAACGTAAAAACGGCCGGCATACCGCCGAGCGAAATTATCCGGCCGGCGACTCGCGTTCTATTAACGCGTTAATTATCTTTTAATGATTCCGCGCGAGTTGATTTATCACGGCGATCGCGGGCCGCTTTATTTTCGCGTGACCGAAACGCAAAGCTTTCTCGGCCGCTTTGCGACAGCAGTACGGACGGCGGGAGGGGCGAATGGGGATTGTCACGGTACTCGATTTTTCGAGCGCTCTTCCTATTGCGAGCCGCGATAACGTTACGCTGATTTCACGAACTTCGCACACGCCGCGCGGCCGTGTAATTCGATAATGGGCCGCAATTACGGCGCAAGCCGAGGGCCGAAATTTCCGCTTTGAAGTCGGCCGAGTGTCGCGCGACCACCGAGAAAGGACCCGAACAATTTTCTCGTCGATGCAATGAGCGCAAACTGATTATGTGAAATGTTGCGGAAAAATGACAGGCGCTTTTGAAGTCGCCAGCGTTTGTTGATGAATGAATAGAGAATCAAATAAAAGATTTTGTAGCGATTTTTATTAGTTAAATTTACTGAATGCATTCTTAACAATTATTTGTATTTAAAAATTTAAAGTTGAAATTTAAATGAATGAATAGCATCATTAAAAAAATTAAAACCTAAATTTGAGAAATATTGATGACGCATATATACATGAAACAGACAATATTTTCATATTAAAAGTGCTTTCATAAAAACAGAGAAGTCATTGAGAAACATTCTTATATCAATATCAACAATTCACATTGAGTAAAAAACACTTCGAAGATTTGTTTTGATTCGTAATCAATGCATTTTATACTTCCGTACTCCATTACGTTTTAATTAATAAATAAGAAGATATAAATAAAAATAAAACAAACGATCTCAAACCTCAAGTTTCAAAACACTTCTAGATGTTAAAGGTACGGGTTAAAATTTGAAATACTCGAAAACATTTTTGTTCAACTTTTGTGTTCACAAACACCGCCGTTTCTTCTTTGCTCCCACCAAATTCGCCTAATTCACTTTCAGCAAAGATCGACCGAGAAAATTGCGTGTTACAGTTATCCTTTTTTAATTGCATGCCGCAAACCGATCGGTGCTGGAGTTCGATCGCTGAATAATAAAACGATCCCCGCAACAATAACAATAAACTTGCCATCGGACCATAAAGCAATCCGACGCTGTCATCTAGATGCAACAATAATTACGAGGCGGTTGTGCACCGCTCGGTCAGCCATTGTGTACCACAATAACGCCATCGGTAATGACAATGCCGATCGGCAAAAACGGGGAGGAAATAAAATGACGGCGGAGAAAAAAACTGATATAAAATATGGTATCGATGACGAGGCGGGTAGAAAACTTTCTCTGACTTTCAAATTTCTTTTGCGTGGAATCCGCGCGAGCGAGAAGGTGTGCGTAGATGGCGCCTTGCGCGTCCCACCGCGGAACGCCAGGCACGCTGATTGAGTCGGGGCAAAACGGCCGGGAACGTGGCGCGGGATTTCGAATTCTGCGAATTTCTGCGGGATTAAGACGTCGGTGAATTATTGCCACGCCGCGGAGCTGCGAAGAGCGTTGTTAAATCGACGATCTGATTTCAAAGGAGTCTTAGAAACTGGCGTGGAAATTGTCTTTAAATTGTTTTCAAATAAATGACAATTATTAGAATAACAATGGGAAACGAAGGTCATGAAATAAATAATAATTTCGTGGATCGCTAAATTGAATATTAAATTGACGATTGACTTGTCTCGGTATAATACAACCTTTTTCATCGTTTCATTTCAACTGTCTTTATATCGAGAAAAAAAAAAAAACAAAAAAAGGATGAAAAATCATTGAATAATTTCAGTCCTACGAATGATAGCAGAATCAACAACAAAAGGTTGTCGGAGTGGGAGGCTAGAAAATGGTACCGCGAGCGATACAATGCACGTGCGCGTTGCTTGAAATGCAACGTAGGTACATAAACGGCTTCTGTTAGCTCCGTTGGTATTTAGGATAAAATATGAGTGGACAATGGTCGAGCGAAGGTCGGCGACCTTAGAAACCCGTATCGTGCGTCGCCGGCGTCCGATTATTCACGCCGCCGGCGTCATTGCTGTGCGTTCGCCCGCGCGATTCCAAATGAGCTGGCGCAGATCGGCCGCGTGAGACTCCGCGTCGCGGATCCGCGCCACCGAAATCCGTCCAATAATAGAGCCGTTCGTCGCGCTATTTTCTCCGACGAGTATTATTTCCTAACGCGTGTGTGCGTGGATATCATTATTTTCGTCGACATCGGCTGACCTACATCCTCGCGGCTCGACATCTATGCCTTTGTAACATTGGTCCGATTAATCGTCAAAATGTGAGGCTTTTTTGAAATTGTAAATGTTATGTTTGCAACGTTGGAAAAATCATTTGCAGATGTTATTTTTGTGTCATGTGTATGTGTGAATGATGGCTTTAATATGTACATATATTTATACCATAAGTGAACTTTTGTAAAAGAAAATGATAATACGTATTAATGATGATCCAATTAAGGTCAATATAGTGGCCATTTACAGACTTTTAAACTATTTTAGACAACAAAAGTATCTTAGACGTTAAAACAAGACAATTGATTTTGTAGTGTATGTCTATGTCGTAAATTGTATCTACTGATTCACTACCTGGTTGCTTCATTTCTCTACTTATTTATTCGAATCAAATATCTTAATAAAACTATCCACTTTTACTTTGAAGATAGTGATTTTTCGCAATGTTCAATTATAGAAATGAGATATACATATCTAAAATGTAGCTATGTTTATGATGAAATTGACGTCAGATTTGACTTTACATTTTCATCAGTTATCACATTTGTTGCATATTTAAAATGGAGAATAAGAATAAAACAGAGAGTAAAGGTAGGAAGGAGAAAAAAAAGTCCGCCGATCGAAAAAGCCGAAGAAAATGGAAGACGCGCTGCGAATACGTATTTCGTTGAAGCGCGGATTCAGAGAAATGTATAGCCGCCGTGTGATGAACTCGCTCACCTTTGTCCGATTTCGAAACGTCGCCATATAATAAATTTCCCGGCGAAATATTGATTGCCGCGTTCTTAACGAAGCGTAAAACGTCGCCTGGCGAATCTTTTTTTCCCCCCTTTCCCGACAGCCAATTGCCCGAGCCGCTATTTCCCACGATCGAAAGTATCCGAACAAAAGTGCGCGTGCATTCGAACACACGTTTATGTATAAATTCATTCGTATCATCGGGCTGAAAGTATCGCTCGACAATGTGCTCGTTATGTTCACGTAACGTCGCTATTAGTTGTTGGCATCGATGATGCCATCCTTTTATGTTTTTCTTGTCGTTATTTGTTTGCTTTTTTTTAATTTCGACCTCTTCTTTTAAAATTTGGGACAAGCCCGAAGGTCAGCAGTGAGTTGTCTAAAATCTGCAGCGTCATTTGACGGACTCAACAGTTTAATGGTGCAGACGTTTTTTGTCTCTTTTTATTAAAAGCATTTGCGATTATTTCCATCTCCTTCCTCGGGCTGATTCGTGATTTCGCATCATTAAAGGGTTAACACGCGTAATTAGTAGCAAAAGGAAGCGCGTTTTTCCTCTTTTGTTATTTCTCTTTTCAAGAGACGAAAGTCGAAGTAAAAAGATTAGCATCTTCCTTGATAGATTTTTGATTGAACGAGTAATTGCTTTGAATGGAGGTTGTTGAAATTTACATGCTGCAGGAGTCAAAAAGTTAATGAGACAAGAAGTTTCGAATGATATTACTGATTGGAAGTATAAATCGCGGATATTAAAAAACAATTGACTGGATCGCAATAATGATATTGAATTGAATTGCAGCTTGCATAAAATTTGTTCAAGTACGATGGAATGTGGGTTTCACCACGGATAACAAACTTGTGTTTTCTAGCCACAAACAGCTATTTCCAAACCAATGCAACTAAAACAAGTCTATGTTAAATATTTCCAACGCTGAATGAGTTTTAATTTCACCAACCGACACTTCTCAACCAAACATTAATTTTCGTTACCTCACAAACTCAGATGACAAAAAAGTTTCTCAAGGTTATTTTCCAGCGTATTAAAATCAAAACCCCACCCTTCGTTCCCCCTACCATAACCAATTACTTAACACAAAAACAAAAAAAAGCCAACCATCAGACGAAGTGTTCGACCGGAGTGTCTGCCTTCCACACCACACACATTTATTTCAGCGAACACACTAATCGCCCATCCTCCTTGACTCTCAATTCGCCAATCTCATCGAGCATCAAGATAAGAGCCACGTGACCGGCCGGTCGAAAAACAGGCGGTCGAAAATGATCGTCTTTTTTAATCGGTCGGACGAGTCTGACCGATAAGGCCGCGGAAAGTACGTTGCTACCGGCGAGCGAGCGCAGCGCACACAAGCACGCAGGTATTATGGTACACCGCCGATGATTATCTCGGCACCTGAGTATAGCAAAGTACAATGTTGGCGGTCATGAATAATTTTGATCACAATTTTGATTGGAGAGTCGCGACGCCGCGGGGACGGCGGGGCGCACGAGTCGGAGGGAAAATGGCACGGGGTGGTTAGGGGGCAGCACTTGTTAAATGCGGGGATTACGATGTACGTATCAATGTGCATAATGACGGCCGGTCATTCGCCCGGCGAAGCTCACGAAAGCTCGGCTCCCTGTCATTTTCTTGCGCTTTTAATGCTAATGCCGCCGCCGGCGCTTTGCACTTCGCTTTTAATCGGACGATCGGCGGCCGTTTCGCGGGGCCGGCGCTCCGACCCGCGGTCGTAAATTAAAATCCATTTAGCCGATCGTCACGAGCGCGATACCGCGCGAACCACGAATCAAGTCGGCGAAATTGATAAGCGGGACACGAACCCTCGGCCAAATTGGACGGTGCGGATGAAAAATTGCGCCGCGCCCGGCCTTAAACGGGGCGAAGTTTTTGCGTGGGTGGCTACGGTGGAACGGACGCTTTTCGTGGCTTGTTTTTTTTTGCTCGAGCTCCCGCACGAAGACTGTCGGTGGAACAGAACGACTCGATTTTGAATAGTTCTGTAGTTTGTGGGGAAGTTGGTAAGTCGGGGTTGAAATTGAATTCCAGTTGGTAGCATTGGTTTGTTTTGAATGGTGAATTATATTTTGTAGGTGAATTTTTATCGTGTTATTTTATTTCTATGATGTAGTATCATACTGAGTTCAATTATGTGAATCGGAATTGTGAAATGTGATCTTGTTTTAATCACTAAATAATGTGGAAAAGTATGACCTACTAAACAGCAGTTGTATCACTGAAATGGTACCAGGCAAAATGTGGTTAAACGTACTGATCTTTCAATTTTTAATTATTGCATTGCAATTCAAAAAACAGTTTCAAACCCCTTTTGATTATTACCAATCAATGAAATTTTTCGTATTTCAATTTTATACTTAACTTTTTTTATTACAACAATACGCAAGTATACCAGTAAATCTGAAATCTAAACTAGCTCAAAGTAAACTTATTAAATAACAATAATTATGGTAAATTTTATCGTAACGATTGTCAATTGAACGATGTCGTCATTACGATCGTAATAGTATCCTTTTAATCTCACAGTATCTTTAAGCGATAATTTTAAAATACAGAAACTCATAACACCACACGAAATTTCATCGGCGCACAAAACGAGCGACCGAACGAAATCCAATCGAGTTTCATTTAATTAGCTCAAAGCCGATCGGGCCAACTGATTCCGGCTTTCGAAACGCTCGACGTCTCTCGACGTGACTGATTTATTCGGAGCCGGCCCGGTTGGGAAATAGCTCAATGGCGACTCATTTCCCTCGGCCGAAAATCTCCGGATTTTTCCATCCGGTGCCCCATTTGGAATCATCGTTTCAAACAAAAATAGTACATTCAAACATACACGGACCATGTATGATTAAATATACATATATTGACATATGTATATTTAAATCATATATATGTAGGTATTATGTATATGATATACGTACAATACGTAACTTTGAAATTTACACATGGTCCATACATTGAACGTTTTTCATATATTTTCCGTTTACACTAGATTGCGACTCTTCGCAACGACGTAATCGAAATTGCCGTTGAAATTGAACAACTTGACAGAAAGCGCCGCTGAGAGCTTACCGCATCCACGCGGAAATCTGGGAGAGGGGTAAGCGGAGGGGGAGGTATAATGTCAAGGAAGTCGCGTGGTAAAAGGATCGCCGAAGGGCAGACCGTAATGAAGAATTCTGCCGTCCAAGGACGGCACTTTTATCATTCGAAATGTCACGAAAAGACGGCCGCCGCTTGGCGCTGATTAGTCCGAGCGCGAGGTGTTGTTTCGCCCAATTTAAGTGATCGATTAAGCCCGGCGAAATGAACGGACAGACCTTGCCGATCTTTCGTGCGTTCGGCACGTGGAATCGGGGGCATTGCGCGCGCGAAAACCTTAATGCGGAATGGCATTAGCTCGCCGGTCGGCCGTCATCCATCAACTGGTTTTGCTCGCGAAATTTTCTCCCTAGTGATTTACGGACGGTTCTCAACGTCGGATTCACTGGCCGATAGAACATTTTATTCCTGAACGACTAATTCGATTCTAATGTTACGAGCTGGTGTGGTTTGGCTCAATTAGATTTGCTGGTTGAGGAGTCTACTTTGAGTAGGACTTTCATTTGTGGCGGGGAAAGATGTACTTGAGGTAAATGGAATTCACTTGGTAGAATTTCATTGAGAGATATAAATTATGAACATTAATATACCATTTGAGTAGGATTTTTGTAAAATTTATACATTTTTGTAATAAAAAATTGAAAGACAATGTTTTGTTGTTTAATAATAACTCTTTTTCTCTCAATACAAATATTTGTAAACAAAAAATGAGTGTGTTTCATTAAAAAAGAAAAAACCTTTCGGTTCAAAGCAAGTTTTGCAGGTATATTTATACTGTGCTGGATTTTACTTATTTTAAAAGGTTCTCGTTTTCTTTACGAAGCGCAATTTTAAAATTCCAAACTTTGATTTATAAGATGAAAAAATAGGTTGCAAACAGTCGAACTCAGTAGTGGTTATTATCTCGAATATAAACGTCGAAAACTGGCCGAGAAATTGAGTCGCGGCCGAGGCGAAGGAGTGTACGAGCGAGCGGGAGCGTTAGCGAGGCTGGCTCAAGGGCGCGGAGGTAGTTGACCGAAGGATCGACAAACCCTGAGGGTTGTAGGACGTGAAGGAAGGGTCGAAATTCGGTGTCTCGC
The DNA here is from genome assembly GCA_022817685.1 of Aradophagus sp. ZL-2020. NCBI lineage: Eukaryota > Metazoa > Arthropoda > Insecta > Hymenoptera > Scelionidae > Aradophagus > Aradophagus sp. ZL-2020. The sequence goes on from JABFOV010001060.1 coordinate 18,716, forward strand.
TCGCGCCTTCCGCCACGTCGTCGCCTTTTCCCCGCGAATCTGTTTTCGTCTCGGCGAAACTCGATACCAACGGTGATTCCTTCAGGACGGAGGGGAGCGTCGGATGGGGAAAAGGGCGTAGGCAGGATTCTTTTCGTCCAAGATTACACGCACCTGCGGCAACAGTCCGGCTTGAATTACGCCTTCGACCGGCCGGCCAGACACTCGGAAGTGTTTAACTCTTGTCCGGATCGGATGAGAGGATTGTTCGGTGAAATCGAAATGGGAGAAAAGTGGAATGAAGAATGGTACACTGATAAAACGAATCATTTGGAACGGCAATTTGCGGCATTTAAAAAATGTGTTGATTGAAAACCAAATCGAAGACTAAAAATAAATATTTTACTGTGAAATTCCAATTTAAAACACTTATTGTTTTCAGTGTTAAAATTTCTGAATAACAATGTCGGTGTTTTATCTTGTAACACGTTTTAAACTCACTTCGTCAGTGTCTACAAAACTCAGATACAGCTGAAGCCATTTTTAAAACATTTGAGTCAAGTTCCATTTTAATTATCCGCTTTATTCTAGATCGCTCACTCATAACGCTTCATAATCGGCCTCGAAATCTACCTCCTACATTCGTTGATTCATCTATTAACTTCTCTTATCATAATTCACGGTATATTTATCCAGAAAACCTAGTTGAACCAACAAGATCGTCTTGAGAAGACAAATCTGCTTAACTCAGTGATTCAACGATTTACATTCTTCGCGTGTAAAGGCGAAAAAATCTGGTTAAACCAACTACGTCTCCTTAAAGAAGTCAAATCTACTTAAACCGGCAATTGAAACTTTTGCCGAGCGAACGTTTCAGAGACAAGGCAAATAAACACGAAGATCCATGAACGCTGCTCACATTGTTTGTCGTCGGGTTAAAACTACGCCACTTGGTAGAAATGTTCGTTTGGAATGAAATCCGCGGTCTGGCGCTGTCCCCGTCGGCCGCGTTGGTTAGACAAGGATGGCCGACGAATTAGGAACAATGAACGGCAGCTGCAATATTTTATACTAGGATCGTACACGCGTCCAATTAACGAGTGTAACGGTTAGATCACTGGCTGGCGCGACCTTCCGAGAAGCGACAAGTCCGCGGCACCCTCCCCCAGGAAACGTACGGCGTATACGCAATCGCGCGGACGTGAGAGAGAAAGAGTAATTGTGGCTTCGCGCTCGTTATGGTCAATTATAAGCTTCCGTAAGGGAACGCTCTGAAAGCTACGATTGCTCGATGATTATTCGGTGGGGTCGCCGGCAAAAGGTCGACAGTAATTGAAACTTTCGGACTACTCGACGATCCTCAGAGGTCGGATGAGAACGAAATCGTGGTTGAGACGATTTCAAATCGGTCGAATTTGATTGGAGGAAATAGGAAATGTTTGACTTTAAGGTCGAAGGAGGATCGGTTTACTTAAAATACAGAATGAGGGTCAGATACGTTGGGTAATGAAGGTTTTGTTATGAATTAAGCTTGCAAATACTGCATGTCGTTGACTGTACCTGTCCTTTATTAATAAACATTACTTTACCATCTTTGTTAGTTCGAAAGCAAAAATATTAAGATTGGAATAAGACAGGTGATAATCTATCAAATTCCAATGTTTAATGGTCAACGTAGAGACGCTATAAATACAATTTTTTCATTGGTTGAATGAAAATAGATAAAGTACATCAATGCAGTTCTAAAAAAGAAGTAGAGTAAAACGTTCATTTATCCAAATTAAATTCATGATTGTTGCAATGTATCATAAAATACCATACTAAATAATTACTCATGTACAAATTTTATATTTTTCTTCAAAATTCGGTCTACAGTTGAGTATTGTAAAAAAATCTGATAGTGTTGAACTACCCTTGATTTCAGAAGCCAACGGAAGGTGCTTAACGTCAGCATTCGGTGTAGCTATTTGTATGAAGCCCAAGCCCGAGTTTGTAAACTCACCCCTCCGCCCCCTCCCGCGATCACGAAGGACAAATTACAATTATAACGGCACTGCGCAACGAGGTGTTTTATTACCAAATGAAATAAGATAAGATTAGAACAATTCATTTTCCTTTGTACTTTCTATCTGGCGTGGAAGTGAAATCAGCTCGGCGCGGCCGCTTAACCTTTCTTTTCTTGGCGCGCACGCCAATGTGTGCGAGTGGCTCTGCAACCAGAGCGATTGATGGATTTGTCTCAAGTTTCGACACAAATGGCGTCTTTGATTCGTAATGCGCGGCCGAATTGCGACAGCGGCCGGTGAAAGTGCGCGATGATACGTTTGAATTTTCGATCGGGAAAAATCGCCGAAGAAACTGACGGCCAAGGCGAGGAGAGGGGGAGAGACAAAAAAGAAAATGATGAGAAAAAAGGAGGAGCAATTAACCGACACCTCGGCACGACTTTCTCATGCAAAATTTCCCACTTCCGGCGTCGGATTTTTGTCGTCCAACGTTTTCCTCTTCTTCTTCCTTTACTTTTATTATTCTGAGCGACGTATTTTCGGAATGTAAAAAGGTTTTGCTACGGTTTTATCAGAATCGGTTTGAACGAAAAATAATGCTTATTTAAAATCCTATTTTTATTTATTGATTTACTTGAAACCCTAACAAGCGTGGAGTTTTATATTTGTACATTGACAAAAAATTAAAAATCGTAGCGCATTTCGTTTCAATAATATTTGCCGTAAAATAAACTACGACACGAACAAACTCACGTTCTAATATTATTGCTCGAAACACAAAATCGTTTCTTTCGTCGTTATTTAATTTTTTTTTTTCCTAACAATTAATTCGGCTTTAAAGCCTTACAGGTATTGCGGATCGAGTTTCTCGAGGCGGCATTTTATCGACGTGAGTGCTGCGCGTGCTTGTTGGTTTGTACTTGGCGCGACTTTTTACTGTCAAACTCGTTCAATGCGATTAGCCGGCGCATTGGCAGCACCGTCGCCTTTATAATTCGCTAGGTAAACAAAGGAATCGGAGCGGCGCAGCGCACCACTACAAAATCACGGCTTAGAACACGCTCCGGCGATGCAGTTCCGCATGACGCGGCGATCGCGCGAATGGAAAGAAAAAGAAGGAAGGAAAAAAGAGAAAGAATGGAAAAAAGACGGCCGAAGCGGTTCCGCTAATCGCGACGGATTACGTCCTTTTTATTCATAACCCGCAATTTAGCCGAGATTTCAGATTAGCCGAGCGCTCGTTCAGGAAAATGCCTTTTCCTTCCCCGTCTCTCGGTATTATCTTCAGCCTTGAACTACATCTAAACAGCAATTAAATGTAATTTGTTTAGCGCTGAGAACAAGAGAAGACAATGATTTTCTCGTAATGAAAATAAAGGTAGGATAGAAAAAAAAGAGTTATCTCGTTAAGAACGCTCGGAATATATATTTCGTCGGAATCGGGCTATTGTAACTCAATAATAAGAAGTCTTCCTGACCCGTATCTTTATGAAATCGCGTTTGCGCAACGGCGAACTCGTGAATTTCGCGAACATCCTCTTGTACGGAGAAAAAGATTCAGCGAGATTTAGTAAAGTAATTTAGTTGTAAGGACGTTTTTACTGTGTAAATAGAACACCTTATTTTGAAAGCTACTACTGAGTAATTGATATTTACATTTAGTTTAATGCATTTGCCTTTTGACCCTCGAATTATTATACGGGTCTGATAGACCCGAGCAAAAAAGTTATCTACATTACTTCGTTGAATGGAAAATCGTTATGCAAAAATTATCTATCGTAAATTTGCAATTTATCTGGCAGAAAATGTGGTAAGTTTGCCAGCAAAAATAGCAAATGAATTTGCGAAAATGGGGATGAACGATGCCGTGCGTTATATCATTGTTAATTTCGATGCTGCGCGCGGACGAGTTTGGAAATTCAATTTCATTAAATCAGTCTCGAAAGCGGGGCTCGAAAAACGAACAAAGCTTTGAGGGGGAAATCGACGGGGGCCATTTTCAGAGCCGCCAGCGCGGATGAGAACAAAAGTCGCGAATCAAAGAACCGACCTACGGCTTTTGCACGGTGAAACTAATAAAAGTAAGAAACCAAAGCAGTCGTTCGCTCGGCCGCAGCCTCACGTCGAAACAAACCTTTCCCGTCAAATCATTGGTTTATTTCGTTTCAAAACGTGATGCTGGAATCGCTACGCCCAACTACGAAATTCCCCGAGTCAGAGGCAGTGCCACAAAAGTGTATTATTTTAAAACGCTGACGCCTTTCGAGATAATTGACGCGTTCGTTGGCTCGTTTTATCGAATCCATTTAGGTTTATCGGAAGCAAATGAAAATAACTGAGAATCGGGAATTCTTCTCTCAAGCGGAGGACCATTATCATACACTTTGATACAAATGTGCAGGAAATTCGCAGTCTTCGTTTCGAAAACGAATTACGATTCGAAACAACTTCGAGGTAATGATGAGGTGCTGAATAAAAGCATTAAGGTGTTTCTGATAAGAAATTGCAAATGTGAAAGTTAATATTTTATATTTTTGCAAAAAGTTTACTTCTATTCCGTTATGTTTTTAGTTTTATTATTCTCATAATTAATTGATTTTAATTGTTCACAAAGTAAAAGAATTTTCTTCAGTTAATTAATTAGTTGATCGGTTCTGTCATCCTTCCTCACTTATCGAATATCAAATATCTTAATCATTTTAAGCAAATTTGAAATTCTGATTTCGAAGTAAAATCCATTTAATCGACAAGTTTGGTTGAATTGCTCGAATCAGCTCAAACAAGAAAGATTTTTCTTCAACTAATAGAAATGTTGGTGAAGCATTTCTCATACTAGTGAAACCTAAAATGTCATCAAAGCGAACGATGAAATTACTTATTCTTTCCAAACAGAAATGTGCGTCAATTCACCTAAAATCACTTTTACGCAAAATGTCAAACTGAGTCAGAAATTTTCATTTTAACTCCGAAACCGACGACGAAAATGTGTAAATTACATTGTGACTTTTGGCTGCAAAATTGCACTGTCCTGACCTGATTTAGCCAAGGACTAAAGTAAAACGAAATGAAGAAATAAAAAGAATATAAGATGCGCCAGCGTCGTCCCGACGATGATGCCGTTCTGCAATCGCCGCAACGAAGCTTCGCAACGGCCCGGCGAAGGGAAAGTCGTCGAGCTAATTTCACGACGACAGTCGTTGCCCGCGCCCCCGCCCCCCGAGACCTGCGAGCCTGTCAGTTTCGCGGTGGAAGCTCGTTACTCATGTTCAGGTGCGCGGGCCGCTCTCGCGCGCACGTGGAAACGCCGATTACGCAGCCTGGCTCTCGCGTTATCTCCGTCCGCGGCTCGTGCGCTCTTTGTCAGCCGCGGGGCACTACGCGAACAAAGGAATCCTTGAGAGCCGCGCGAGCAGATACCTACCCGCGGAGATAGATGGAGAGGTGAAAAAAAGACGAGGGAGATGAACTCGGCGGCGAAAATTTTACAGCGAAAAGAATTAGTACGGAGGTTGAAAAAATGAAACGCGCGTGAAAAAGTGTCCGAAGCAATGTGCAATGAACCTTCCATCTCTTTTTCATCATAACAAACGTATAACGTTTCAAAAGACGGGAATATTCTTGCAAAAAATTGCAAGTAATTGAAACCGCGGATAAATTATAACGTTTTTCAGTCAGTATCCAACCACGCTAATTAATTTCAACTAATAAGATAGTTGTTTTGATATAAAAACTTCAGCAATGCATGGAAATAAATGTCCCAATTAGTGATAACTCAAATTACGTTTCGTTTACTCGAATGCATCATATCTAAGCAAAAAGAAACACGTACTTGCACGTGGTGCATATATGCAAATGTGGCATATGTGGTTTACATATACGTTGCATATATGCAGCGAATGCGTACATTCATGGCATTGACGTTTCTTTTTGCTCGGGTATTCTTTATTCAAGAATCATAAATTCGAACCAATCAAACTCGACAATCTCATAAACCAAACTCGAAACTAAATCATGACACGTTTTTATACAATTTAAAAACACCCTGACTAAGTATGCAATGCAGAAATTAACACTGACTGAATTTGTAATCCAAATTGGGATGTCTCTTACAGTCTTGTCAAAGACGTAGGTTCAGGCTGAGACAAGGAAACAGAATTCGTGGGGAAAAGGGAGACAAGCCGAGGAGTAGGAAGAATTTGGAGCGAGACAGACGGCGTGTTGGAGTGAGACGGACGGAACCGCGAGATACGCTAGATGCGATCCTGGTGCTCGCTCGCGTGCCTCCGTTAGATCCGCGATACACAATATAAGCGAACTGGCATTGCCAACCGACTTAACCCTGCCCCGTCCCGGCCCCCGCGCCACGACATCGCCCGCGCTCCTCGCGCAGCCGTCGTCCCGCTGGCTCCGTCTCGCTCGCTCGTTCTCTCGTGTCTTCCACTTCCTCCTCTTCGCCGTTACTCGGACTCCGCATCGCAGCGCTCCCCGGCCCTCAATCTGCATCATTTTATATTCAATCGTGTTCATTAATCTTACATTTTCAACCATTAATTAACATTGTTTATTTTAATCATCGACGACGGCGAATTGAATTTGGTATTCAGATGATTGCGATGATTTAATGCCAGGCTCCGTCAATAGGCCTCGTTCACGCGGATGTGCGCCGCGCGTTTTCCATTTTCTTTCTCTCTCTCTCTCTCAGTTTTTCCTTCTTTCTCTTTTTCGTTTGTTTTTTTCCTCATCGTTTATTCCCCGGCCTGATCTCATTTCGCGAACCGTTCGAATTCCGACGTCACGTTAATTACCGGCGTCGCTTGATTATTCGCGAGTCCCGAAGGTCCGCTATGGGCGAGTGAACGCGAGCCGCGAGGACGCTTAACGGGAACGAAAACGTTTGCGGCCGCGAGAAACTCGTCCGCGAATTCGTTTCAACTTTCGTTCGATCCCACCCTCTCGATTCCTTTGTTTTGGAAATGAAACATTGGTTTGAAATGTGCGTTAATGCTGGGAAGGCATTTTTGTCTTATCTCGGTTTGTGTTTGGTATTCGTAAAATGCGAGGAGAATAGTTTGTTGGCAAACGAGCGAAAACTTTTCGATAAAGTTGGAAGTATTTTGAAAAATGATTGTGTACGATGTAAAAAAAATGGAAAATTTAAAATAGGTATAATCGAAAAATTGAAGTTCAATTCGTAATGTTGGATAATGGGAATATTGAAATTCTTCGTTCGTCATTTGACACAATCGACAATTTTCCGCGCCACAAAAAAAAAAAAATATAAACTATTACATGTAATTTTTTTTCACCGTGTTTGTATCCTCCTTTCTCGTCCATTTAAATCGAACTCGCGGCTTCCGGATCGCGGCAAATTAGCGATTAATTTATCATTGTTTGCCGGCGCTGCGTGCTCGTAACGCATGTTCCCATTAGGCTTATGCATAAATGCAAATCTCCGTCTCATTTAATTCGCGACTTTCTCGATTCGTTCTCGGATCGCTAATAATAACAATATTGCGAGTTGAACACTGTTATGCAAAAAAATGAACTAAAGCAACGAGGAAAAATGAGATTGAAAGGGGGTGGTTTGAGGCGTGGAGGTGAAGGGGGGGGGGGGGGGGGTAATGAGACCCCGCGAAAATTGCGCGCGCGTGACCAGGCGACGTCGCCGGTTCGAGCGGTCGGTTTCCGCGGTAATCGATGATAATTGTTTTTATTCGTCCAAACCTCATCTATTGTTTCTTCCGTGGCCGATGAGTATACTTCGTTTACTCACGACTCCGCGATCGTAACTTGATATTTCATTCACTAACAGTGACATTAATCAGTGTAATCGAATCGTCATGTTTCCACGGCGTCATCAATATTCATAATCAGGGATGAGCGATATTTATTGAAAATATTGTTTTATTGAATCGATGTTTTTCGATTATCAATTCGATTTTCAATATCAGTTAAAATGATACTGGAAACGTTGACAAAATCAGTGAACATTGATTATTTGTTGACAACTGATTGCTTAATCGATTGATTAATAAAATATCGTTAAAATATCCAATTAAAACTCTTAAATTTCATTGAGCAAATATTCGTTTTTATCGATTTTTAATTCATCAAAAAAGACAGTCATTTTTTTCTATCACAAAAATCACGTTTAAAAATCAAATGAAACAAAATACCCAGAAATAAACAAAATAACCCAGTAATAAAATTGCCTCAACCCTCTCGACCAAAAGACCTACATTTTCACCTCCTCATCGAACCCCTCGAAAAGCCATAACTATTTAACCATTCGAACGCTCGAGTCAGTAAACTTGCGCTAACGATTTTGTTTTTTCGACACACTATTTTTCGTGTCCACGTTTTTTTTTTCATTCGCCAAACACAATGGACTGACGTCGCTGGCGACGTCGGCGCATTTTACGAGCCTCCTTTTTGCTCGCGCTCTTCCCTTTTTCTTGCCCGAACCGGAGTTATTCGACATGATTTGAGCAAACAGATGCATGTCTCCGATACATTTGAGTGACGGCGCTATCAGCGAGGGTTCGACCTTACTCGTAAAATAGACGTCGGCATCTTTACGACTTGTCAGCACGCGACACTCGCAGGTGAATGCACACATAGAGAACCCGCGTCATCGATCGCGGAATGCACGTTTGTCATTACGCAAAGTGAACGGGCGACCACCCCCTCGGACAGCCATTTCGCGGGGGTGTTGCGAAAAACAAAACGAAAAGAAAAAAGAAACAGAAGAAGAAAGAAAGGCCAACTTTGTTTCACGGCGATCGACAGGATTAGCACGCTAATGACGGTCACTGATGCGACCGAGTGACGCAACGAAGATAATGAAAAGTTGATGGCACGTTAAGTCGAATGTGAATGTCTGGTGTCAACGATGAATCTCGAAAAGGCAAGCGAGATGTAAGTTTGCATTTTTGAAATCTGAATAAGTAAACGTCGTCAATTATCGATTAATTTCATGAACATAAAAATAAATATCTTTCCTCGTATTGGATCATCGGTCGCGAAAGTATTATTGTTAATAAACACAAATATTACTTATTATACGTAAAAAGTACTCTTTGATACCATCTTTGTTTCCTAATAAACGTTAAAACTTCAACTACTTTTTCAACATACCTATTCATCTTTATAATCCGCTATCCTTTAATTTGCCCCGCAAAATGTTTGCAAAACATTTCACAAACGATTTTTACGCAATCATCAAAGAAGAATAACTTGTTAATCATCGACCGCGACGCGAAACTCCTTACGCAATATTTACGACAACTTAATGAATTTTATTGACACTTTCATGCATTGCCATAAACGTTACTGCCACTTCGGCTCCATTAGCGCGAGACCTTTGCACCGAAAACATTTTAAATCATCCCGGGCCGTTTTTTGCCCAACCGGCCAATAGTATCGACGCGATTTCGCGCTGAAAGTCAGCGGCCAAAGCACTGCTAAATATTGCACGAACGTCGCGAGCGCGAAACAATCCGAGGTCATAAATGCAACGCGAATGCAACGCCGGCGTGCGTATTAGCCCAGTCCGGCATTACGGCCCGCGATCGTTATCGCCCGGCAAGAAAATCGGCGCCGCGTTTCTGTAACTCATTTCGCCTCGGCCATTAATCCAGGCTCGACGGAAGCGCTGAAACAAAAGCCCGTATCAAGATACACGGAAGACCGCCCGGGCTGAATAATTTCGCCGGGCCGACGCGCCGCGGCGCTGTTTATCGTTTTCAATTAAAAA
>JABFOV010001061.1:0-28444 GCA_022817685.1 Aradophagus sp. ZL-2020
ATTTACGCATCCACGTTAACACCATTTTTCGAAAATTCTACAAGGATCGTACACATTTGAACACTAATACAAAAAAGTAATCTACTGAGATATTCATATAGCACAATTAGTACTATCGTCATATACCGCTATCGTACTGTTTTTTTTTTTAAAGGCGGAGGCGACACACGGGATAGAGAGGGGTCGCGTGGGCCCGGGAAAGTGTAAAAGAGACCGGCCCTCAAAAAATAATGAATAAAAAAAAAAAAAAAAAAAAAAAAAAATTAATAAAAATATTTCATATTACATGTTCTCATACCTCTCACAAGACATTGATATGCAATGTGAGTGTTGTGCATAAATTGACAAATGTAATCAATTTGTTTGATTGTTGAGTCAAGCGTAGAAATAAAATGACGACACAACAAAACATAGAAACATAGAAAACAATTTGTGAAATCGAGACAGTGTGAATAAAAAATGAGGAAAATTGGCGTGCCGTTGCAAGTGGCCCAATCATACCATTTTGGTAAAAACGTAATCCACAAATCGACTGACTGATTGCGAATCCTATATCCCCAATTTGTTGTTGTTGTCTTTATTGGCTATGGGACCTTATCAGAAACGTCCCGTACGCCAGTCAGTATCCCCAATTTGTTTTCACGAAATTCAAGTGTCACTTGCAATATAGTGAGTGAAAATCCTTTACAATCGATGGTTGGCAGCTGGTTGGGTTGGGTATTACTTTATTGCTTTATCGTTGACATGTAGTGGATTAGAAGAGAAACTTGCGAGTTTTGTTAGCGCGTAAAGTCACTTGATGGCAGCACTAACAGGCGCCAATTGAAACACTTTGTAAAATGAAAGTTGAGAAATAATTTCCCTCGTTATCACAGGTTTCCTTTTTGACGTTCAACATTGTGCCTCTGTATTATATTCGAACGTATTCACAATTTATTTTAAAATGTAACAATAACAGGTTCGCCAGTTGAAATCAATAGTATCGATTGCTTCGCAAATGAAACTAATTTGAAGAAAAATAAGAAATGTCACAAACCAAAAGAATATCTCATATTTTATATTAATATTATTCCAGTGTGTATGTCAACTTTAAATATTAAGAGTACAAAAATCATAATTTATTTTTTATGTCTTCAATGTTGATTAAATTAGTTTATTTGTAAAGCTTATTAAATAAAGAAAACAATCAAATAAGAAGATTCTAATCTAATAAATTTAGAATTTTTTCTTTCAGTGATTTCTTAATTATGTTTGTTTTTATATAATTTATGTACTGTGTTTATCTAATAATAAAATTTTATGATTTTTTTTTCAGATTGTTGGCAAAACTGTAATGACGAGAAGAATGAAATGTCAATTATTTGACATTAGAAGGTCACATAGTCTGGAAGAAGTTATGCATTTAAGATTTAAATTTAAGGAATCAATGTAAGTAAAATTGATATTTATATATATCACCTATGTTGAACAAAAATATAAGTAAGGAAAATAAATATTAATGTTGTCTAATATAAAAAGTATTTCTTTTTAAATTCAATGTATTTCTGAAATTTCTGAAAATCGATTTCAGAAAAAACGTAATTCTGATATTTTTTCTCATAGAATCGTTTTTAAAAATTAAAACCGAAAATTAAATCAAATTAATTAAATAACCCAAATTGCATAATTTTGCCACCACAATTGTATTTATTATAAATAATATTTTATGTCGGTATTTATGTACAACGAATAACTTCAAAAGATTTAATTGTTCAGTAAATTCCTATTAATATTCACGATGTACACTAAGTGTCGTAAAAAGTGATGTGTCATATCTATGAAATGTCTTATAATGTTATAAAACACATCATACAAAACATCAGAGCAGAGTTAAACTCGGCTCAGATCGCACAATAAATCACAATGCATAATACATGTCTGAGCGGACGCCAAAAAAACGCGCAGCGATGTACAAGGTATTCATCAGGCGTAATTTGCAAAATCTCTTACGTATTTCACGTCATTAAGAGAAAAGAATTAAAATTGACATTACTTGATAGCAGATGAGCAAAGTTCAGAGTTGGTTTTAAAAAACTTCCTTTCAATACTTATTTACAAAATTATTATTACATGCTTTACAAGATATAAAATAATATTTTGTTACCAGAATAGACAAATTTCATATAATTTAATTTATCATTTATTAACATTAATTTTATACAACACTCACATTTTTATTTCAAAAAGTAATTCAAAAATAGATCTAATTAAAATAATTGTTACATAATATTTCAAGATTTGTTTCTTTAGTTATATTTTTAAGTAACTTACATATATTTGCTTACATGATTACTTGATAATTTATATAATACACATATGTCATACTGTTACGTATGATTATAAATATGGTAGCAATTCGATCAAAGCCTATTAAATTGAAAGATTGTTGCAAGATGATTTTTTGCAAAGAAACAATATATTTATTACACTAGAACATGTATGAAAAATCAGATTAATTTACAAAATTTCGGTCATTTTCAGGACAGACTCCAGTTGAGGCTTTTAAATCGAATGGGGAATCCAGAGACGAGGAACTGGAACGATGGCAGCTTGGATTGGCGCGCGGAACGTCGGAACGGCGCAGGCGAAAGAAGGTAGGTACTGGCGGATGGGCCGGGGGTTGCGGCGGATCGGACCGAGCGCAAGCGAACGGAACGAGGGCGTAAGCTTTGGGGGATGACGGCGATTCGAAAGTGGCGCCAAGAGTTGATGACGCGGGACCGGGAGGGGTTGCAACTGCGTGCGGCAGCAGCGTCACCTGCGTTAGTCGCTCGAGCACCCTCCGAGGGCCCGTATAACGCGCGCATAACGTCGCCACGTTAATCCGTTTCTGGTCAGGTCCCGCTGTCGCACTCCTCGGTGCTCCGTGCCTTAACGATATTACCCGAGGATCGGCTTATGGCTTGAAATTAAAGACCCGCGCCACGAGGACAAGGTAAATTTCGCCCGCATCCAGTCCAGTTGTACGCTTACGTTCTCGCTCGCATGCACCGCCGAGATGTACGTACGTATATAGGTATACTTCCGTATGTGCAGCTATACAGACACCCAGACACACGTTCACACATACAGGCGAAGCGCGCCATACACGCGCAGGGCGTGATGATGTTTCCTCGATACGCCGAGGGATACATTAACGTGTTGGATCGATTCTCTTTCTCGAGTCGCGGCAACACGCTGCGCCAGTGAAAAGAATAACAGCCTTTGTCCGCGCTCGATAAAACGAGCCGACCAGACCACGGATCAAACCTGGATCGGCCACTGGCAGCCCGAGCCCGGGCCCCGACCGCGCTCCCAGGGGTCCCCGATCGCGGCCGACGCAAAATGGCGCAGAAATAAACGACCGGGGATATCGATCGAGGCAGCCCAAGTCAGGCTTTTGCGAAAACAGAGATCGGCCGCCTCTTCGCTCTGCGCTCTCTTATCGACGTCCTCGTTTCGCAGTCGTCGCTGCGTGTCGTCTCGGCTACCACCGCCGCCGCCACCGCCACCGCCGCGTGGCGAAAAAGGAATGGCGGCCGCCGAGACAGGCTTTCTAGAAAAGCTGACCGGGTCAGCGCCCGAGTGAACGACAGTTCTGCCACTCGCCTCTAGTGGACCTCTAATTAACCGACCCGGTGCTCCCCGCGTGCCATAAGTGAGTGTCTCTTTGTCTCTTCTACTTTCTCAATTGCACACGCGCCACCACCGATGCACACCTCACATCACTTCTCTTTTTTCTTATATATATATTTTTTTACCATGTGATGCGATGCAATTGTTAGACCGCAAGACTAAAGGGTAGCACTAGCCGTGTTCGGCACATTCACACGAATAATTCGACGAGGAGTTTTCGGAGCATCTGCAAATTATCGACCAAAGTCGACGTTTCTCTGAGGTTTTTGAGCGTAGGGGGTGTTAAATGGGGATGAATGGACTGTAGCAACGGAAGGTCGCAGGATGTCAGAGAGGAGAAGAGGACGATTGTGCCAGCTTCGCCTCGAGGGTTCGCCCATGGGAAATGAACATTGTTAGCTATACATGATTAGAGGATCTGTTGTTCACTAATGTATCGATAATGGAGTTGGCCACGTTTGATATGACACGTTCTGCCAGCGGTATGCAACGAGAGCTTACGTTGCTGACTTGACCAGATAGCCCGTCCAAGTTGCACGTCAAACGCCAGTCGTCGAATGTTACGTCGCTGACGTCGTTAATTTTATTAGAATGAGGATTTGGGACAAACGAATGCGCCCTCGCACAACTGCAAATAACTGTTAGCAACGTGACGTATTTGTCAATATTCGTACACTTCCATATGGCTGGAGCGAATCGATTATTTGTTGGCTAAAATTAATGTAGTAATTAGGGGAAACCGCAGATACAGGGTTGCTACGTCAGATGCCTGTTAGAGAATGTCAGTTTCAGGTGGTTTTTTGAAATTAACGAGGATTGGTTGGACGTACGTGCTTTCTTTTCGTAATTTCTAGGATAAAAATACTTAACTTTTGTCCAATGATGAGTCGACTATGGACATATGAAAAAAAAAAGTTTGCGGAATACATAACGCGTATACCTTATCTGGTATTCTAATGTGACATTTGAATATAATGTTAAAAAATGTCGACCACGAAATTACTACGTCATATTTTTGTCCGTCAATTAGCCTAGTTTTTCAAATATTAGTGACACAGACACATTGGCGTACAGACGAACCGAAACCATTGCATGTTTTAAGAATCTGAATTTGTAAGCACTGCATTTGAATTTGAAAGCAACGCAAAAAGTAGACGTTATGTTTGCACCTATAAAATGTTGAGAGCATATGAATTATCAATTTGAAAAATATACAGTATTTTATCAACGCATGTTAATTTTTGTCACGCAAATTTCAAATAATCTTTAAGTCGCTCCTTAAAATTGACTTTTTGCCAAAAATTAGAGTTTAAAGGTAAGCCGAGTGATTTATTTTGTAAAATTTCATCTACATCTGGACTTGAAAGAAACGTTTCCAAAATAAAATCCTCGGATCTTAACCGACTTTATTTTACGAGATCATTAAACTTTCTCAAGCAAGCTGTTAACTTATTTCAACGAGAAATTTATTTTTCACACGAAACCGTACACAGTGTAACGCGATAGTTTTATCCGTGAATTTAATGAATTGGAAACTTTTAAGGTGCACCTTTGACCTATTTTCAATCAGAGTCGAATAACAAATTCGAGATCGTCACTATTGATTATAATCGAGGCAAGATTTTTTTTTCACCAATATCTAAAAATATAATCACAAATTT
The DNA here is from genome assembly GCA_022817685.1 of Aradophagus sp. ZL-2020. Lineage (NCBI taxonomy): Eukaryota > Metazoa > Arthropoda > Insecta > Hymenoptera > Scelionidae > Aradophagus > Aradophagus sp. ZL-2020. Next base: position 5,316 of record JABFOV010001061.1, read on the forward strand.
GACTCGATTTTCGTTTAAACGCGCCAGTTATTCGAACAACAAGCGATGGTTTTTACTCAAAACGTTACACCCTCCGTCGATAAATTATTCTACGCGTCGCATTCGCAAATAATCCACGTAATCGTGTCTATAAATATTTCCTTGCTACCCAGATACAGCTTCCTCTTTAATTACCAATATTCCCAGATCATGAGAAACGTACGCGCATATTTGTATATCGCTGCGCGTCTTATCTCAGCACTTCCGTTAGCACTTTGCGCGACTACCGTTCAAGCTGTTTTTCACCGATCAATTATCTTGAATAATATCGTAAGGAAAAATTCAGAATTGTTGAAATTTACTTTGCACTCGACGATGCTTTCAAAAAGAATCACATTTTATTCAAAAGCGAAACTCGTGCATTGACAAAATGAGTCTGTAACTTTTACTCTCGCGTTGTTGAATTGACAAGGACGGCAGTGAAGTTAATGATCACCAGCGACTCGACGTTGTCATAGTAAAGTTTACAAATTCATTTTCTCAGTACGAGTGCGCACTTCCGAGCCCGTTGTATCAATTTTCCAGTTAGGTTTACGGTCGAATCGCATTAGTCCGTCACGAATATTTAAAAACGTTTGTTCGTGTATCCGTACCGGGTGTCTTTCCACGTTTAAAATTGAAAGTGCGTGCGAAATGTCGGAGCAGCTGTTAAACTTGTATCGTCGCGCCAAATATCTTGCAAAATTATTCTCAATAAAAATGGCACCGAAGCTTGGAACTTGGCACTCGTTGTTTTTGTCGGGTCGATTTTATTGTAATCAGCGCTCAAAGGCGAATGTTTACTTTGCTAAAGTTTCAGCTTTTACTTCCAAACCGTGGCGCAGCAGTTTTAATACACTCGCGGGCTTATTTGCACTTTTTTCGAAATGGAAAATCAAAGTTTCGTACGACAATTATCACAACGACTCTTAATTAACAAATAAATTGTTTTCTATTGGTATTAACATTCGCCGAGGCGAAGTACAATGTTGGTTAATTAACTTTCGTTTGCTGTTCCCTGCTTCTGGGTCTGTGTTTCGCTGTTGTCGTTGCAACCTGGGCGCGCGTACACCAACGTGCATAATTTTGCCGTGCAAATAAGACTGAGCGAATTGCCAGCGTTGTTCGCCGGCTGACACGCATTGAATGATTTATCGATTCGTCAGATCGATATCCCGGCGTTAAAACCGAAGCGTCGATCATCTTTTTACACGGTTAAACATAAAATTCACGTCGAAGCTGTCCCCTGGCTGTCCATTGTGAATTCATGGAAGCTTCTTTGCCAGCATTGACACACCGTCCGTGCCACTTGTTGTCTGGTTCATTGATTATGAAGTCAAGACGTATGTCTCATAAAATTTTTCGTCTCGCATTGAAAAGACTTAAACCCGTAATAATGGAGGGGCTTCTTTAAAATACTGTGCCTCAGTTAGAGGACGTTTATTTTTGATTCAGTTTATTTTGCCTTAAAGGGCAAGTTCAAGCCCGACAATGGACATGAAAATTGCGAAAGCGATTGTTTGCGCTTGCTATCGTTTGTTCAAACATTGAGCTACTCTGGCGCCCTCTTCCGAAGAAAAAGACGCGAATCCAGTTGGAAAACGAATTAAACAGTCCGATTCAACGTTCGTTTTTTCGATTTCAATCATTCTTCGACTCGTCGCGCAAAATTTTAAGTGGTGTTTTCAAAGTTTCATCCGGAGCACTCTGGTTTAATGTTTGACCACTACTCCAATAATCCCTTGATAATTTCGATTAACAATTCCTTTATTTGCATTCATTCATTCCCTGATTATGAATAACATTATGCAGATTGTATTTAACGAAATTAATTAAGAGTCAAACAAAACGGTATAATTCGAGCCTCTCGTTATCACGCAAATCAGTAGTAAATGACAGATTGGTCAGACGCTCATCCATATTCCGGGTACTTAATTCATCTCAAGGCAGTTCCGCCGACTTCAATAATCAACCGAACATCGATGACAGTCTTTCGAATCCGCGTACATAGAACTACCTGTTAAATGCATTAAATAATTCAATGTTTGAAAGCATGAAAATATAATATATTTAAGTTACTCGCGCCCCGCTTGTTACTACGAAACACAACACCGTCAAATTTATCAAACTGAATGGATCTATCGTATAAAAACGTTCCACCCTTTTTTCATTTTTATCAATTAATTCACATCATAAAAGTATCAAGTTAAAACATGAAATATGCGTCGCCACGTATAAATTATTAAACGAAATTTGAAAATCATATCAGATTCACAAACTTTTAATAACCACCACGAAACACTTCGTCACTATTGCAAACAAACAGATTGCAAACCAATTGCAAACAAACTCGACAAAATAACAAACACCACTTTTCAACTTTCAATATTTAAATTTCAAACTTCATTTTTAAATGAAAGTTCATAATAACATTTTCTCGTCCAGTAACTTCACTCTAAAATTGCGTTCCGATAATTGCCAGCGAAGCAATAGTAGTAATGTATTGACAAACTATCTTAATTGCGAAAAAAGTTTTCTTCCTTTTCTTTTTTTCGAAGCATCTCACCCAACTCCACTCTTGCTTCATTAACAAGCCCGCTAGTTACTTGCGTCGTTCTTTTACATCAACGTCTTATTGGCAATTTTTGCCTCGGCCTCTCGGCTGAAAATTTATCGCGGCGAGCGAAACGATGACGCGAACTTATGGGGTGCGCTATTGCATCGCGTTGCCCCGGAGCGTGCGTTCGAAGCCCGGCGGCTCGTTTACATCGAGGATCGTTCTTTATTCGTGCGCGTGTGGCAACAAATTGAAACCCCGCCGAGGAATGTTCTCGCAGTCAATAGCGATTGTTGGGAATTCGTGTCACGCTCGCGGAATTATCTGCGTTTCGTGTTCGGCGCCGCATGTTTGAATCCGGCGAGCGATTGCGCCGCGACGCCCGTGCCTTTGTGATTCGATTACGATGACTCACCGCCGGCGTCTTCCGTCGGAGCGGCCGCATCTGGCCTCCTAATTGATTGCCGTTCGGCGACACGATTGCCGCTCGACGCGCCTCTGATTGTTCCTCGGTCTTCAGAATAAGCGCCGCTCTCCACTCGCCGGCCTGTGTTGACTTTCTTGCGAAGACGTCTGCGGGCCAGAAGTAACGCGGACACGCGTCGGGCGCAATCAAACGATAAAGGTGAAACGTTGGGCTTCGAGTGTGCTCGCGATATTTGTGACCACGGGGGGTCAAGTCGACAAACAAATTTCGATCGCCCGTTTGTACAAAGGTCGAATTTCGTTCAGGAATTTTCGGCCTGGAATTCATTTAGTATTTTGGTCAAAATTTAAGAGAGCAAGGCGAAACAGTTGGGATAGGAAACGTAAGCTACGAAAATTTGGAAGAAAGCAATTTCGTCGACCGAAATAAGCAACTATGGACAGAGAAATTTACTTTTGTTGCGATTACAACAATTATGTTGGCCTGGTCGTTTAAAATTCACTTTCAGGCTGAGAATTATGATTGCCAGAGTGTGATCTGATGGAAATTGTAAGAAACGATCAAGCTTCTTTTGGTTATTTCTATCAATTTTTTTTTGCACTTGAGCTATTCAGGTGAAACTCTAGAAGCAGATATGAATTTGAAAAACGATCCAGGATCCAACGAGATATTAAATTGAATACGTTCAATTAAAAATGATATTAAACTTATTGTCGGAAAGTCCGGCTTCAATTTCTAGCCAGCATGCTAAGCGATCTTCGTTATTAGGGACTCGGTTTGGCCAAAGTTAATTTCATTGGCGAGATATCGCGGCGCAATTAAAATGATAACCGTGACGAGTGCAATTAAAATAATCATGAATTACTCCGCGGCATTGACGGTGTTTTCACCGGGAGTTAATTCTAATCTACGGCCGCGGGTTCAAAGCTAACGAGGGCCGCTAGTCAAGGTGCTTAACGTAAAATGGAATTTATTTCAATACTGTTTATTTCGGTGCGCGCGCTTATTCGGCGAGTAGCAAGACGGCGTGTTTAATTTTGTAAAAACGGACAAGTACCTCGTTTGCGGCGCGAAATTCTTTTCATAATGATCATGGCGAATTTCGAAAGCAAGCGCCCGGCATCGAAACGAGGCGAATTTTCTGCGTTGCCGACCGAACTTCCGAGCAGCCGACGTTCATAATTCGCGTCTTTTCCGGCCGCGCAAATTACGGCCGTGAGGATCAACGCGGATAGTTTAATACGTCTATTCGCGGTATTTCCGTATTGAAAACAGATTTGGGTCACCTGCGCTTGTGCTCCTAAGTGACGTTTCCTCTGCAAAGCATTACGTTCAATTTCTTCGTAAATTATTCATGTAATGGCAAAAAATTGTTCGTTGCCTTCGTTTTTCGCTTTTTTTTTCTTTCTTTACTGTCTACGTTACGTTGGCAAAATTATTAAAAAAAGTGTGATAAAATATCACGGCGGAAGGGAAAAACGACGGAATGTTTTAAGTAGTTTGAATGCGGCAGATTGTGGAATAGCAGCGCTAAAGCATGTGGTTTAATGACACGAAAAAAGAATTTCCGAGCAATTAAGAAATGCAGGCAACCGAGGCGGTTTTAAAATATCATTTTCGCGTATCAACGGAGACTACTTTTTCGATTGTTGCGCCAACTTCAATATCCCGTTGCATCGTTTTCTTGCTTGTTTTAACATCAGAAATGCACGTGTCATTGTTTCATACATTATTTTGGGACATCTTGCTTTTATACGGAATCGATATTCATAGCGGGTCACAATTTCCTCCGACCGAATATTATTCACGGCTATTGATTTCAGCGAATTTTCAACAGAAATGTTATAAACATTTCGACTATAAATTTTATAACGCGTTAAATTGTTTTCGAAATACAAATATACATCAATCGACGTCAAAAGTATAAGCGACAAATATATTGCAAGACGTTTTTCGCACCTTTTTCGATAGTTCAATTAATGTATTATTCATCAAAGGAAATTGTATAATGTCATTCAACCGCAAGACAGATACTTTACACGTAAGCCGTGAAAAATATTTCAGTACATTTCACTCTGATACACGTTGAAGCGATTTTCGAGAGACAAGTGTAAAAATATCTTTAATATTGCATCGTGACGTTACAACTTCTACACACCTTTATGAATAATTCATACTGATAAAATATTAGTAGGAAAGATTACAGTCAAAAAATTGCATTGCAATTTTGCCGATAAAAATCAGTGGAATAAAAAAGAAAGGAAGAAAAAACGAAATAACGGTAGCAGAATTTCACTCTCAAAACATGTTACTCGAGGCTCTCTAAATTTACATTAAAATTCGAAAACGTAGATAACGCAGTAATTTTCCTAAAACTGTACCGCAGAAATTCGAAAATATGACGACTTCTTTCTTTTTACTGGCGACGTAATTTCGAAAGCCGTCCTTTTACGATTGCTCGGCGCGCCGACTATAAAACCCGGCCGCGTTGCAAGAAATTTCGACAAACCGTGGCGCGCAAGCGGAACGAACTAGAAACGTCGAAAAGAATTGACGCGGGGATGGAAGCGTGTATCCGCCGTTCTGACCCAATTGAGACTGATTGCGGATTTGCAATTTAAGAAATGTGGCATTTATTTACACGCGAGATAAAAGCGCCGGCGGACGACGAGGCGAAAATTGGGTCAAGATGAATTGTAAAGGCCCTTTGAACGGTTGCGGCGCTCGGGCCGGAGTAAGGTGGGGGGCAGAAAAAGCGCGGGTAAACTGCGCGCTATTATTTCCGGGCGCGCGTTTCGCCGCGAAATCCGCGTCGTTACACCGCGCGCGGGAAAATCGTTAATGAAATTGAGGCGCGCCGTCAAAGAGCAGCGGCGCGCGAGACAAAGGGAAATATTGAGACGGCCGGGCGTGCATAAAAATGTTGCCGCCGAGCCGAGCGCGGGAATAAACAAACAGCGCAAAAACAACATCAAATGACGGTGCTCGCAATTACGCCGAGCGCCGGCCGCGGCGGCGCCGAGGGAAATTGCATTGTTCGCTTTTTGCTGCGAGCGAGCCCCGGCCGGGAACAAAAAAATTAGATAACGCCGAACATTAAATGAGTAGTCCCAAGCGCTATTGATTTAACACAATGTGGAGAGTGCAGCTTGATCTTCATTGATTAGCTGTGTTAGTCAGTTGCCCGTTCTTGCAATCGATAAAGAGCGAACGCGATGCTCGAACCGGATTGCCACAGACGGTTTCGCTGCCACGGGCGAACGAGGCGCATTAATCCAACGCAAAAACATGCTCGCTTCGACTGATTACAAGCGAGCAAAGTTCGTATGTATCGTCTGAAAGAGACGTTGCAACTTTTTCTTGTTATCATTGTATTATTCTTAACGGAACATATTCTTACGTGGAAACGTCTATTTCTTCATTTCGTATGTCGTACTTTAACCCAAGATGATGATTGCGTTTCATTATCGTATAGAAATGAATATTACTATATCGTCATACGTAAAATTATAGGTCAAATTTATTACACTGTAGTTAAAATATTACTGCAACGGTGGAGCAATATTCCATATATATTAGTACAAGAACATTCGGAGCTAAGTTATGGAAATTTTAATACAACTCTTTTCTTCGTGTATTTTTTTGCATTGAAACTTAAGACCCTGCATACTTTAGCAACGTACTTCACTATTTATGGGAAAATTTGAATTTTTATAGGAAAAAGTGAAATGTTTACGTTGAAATTGTTTCCAAAAGTTTATCTTGCTTGTATGAATTGTAAAAAGTATCCTAATACTTTTCTTCTATAGACTGATCATCCATTTTTATAGGCAAAGTTATGTTTAATTTTTTTACTGTATTGAAATGCAATTCTCCAAAGGGGTCATTGACATATTATTTGATAGAATTTTTGTACTGTTATTACATATTTTTAGACATTTTTTCTTTCATTCAATTTTAAAGTGAAATCACAACTATAATTGATATTAAGTAAACAATTCTTGCCATGCTGTCAGTAATATTTTAGATATTGTCCTTTATAATCCCAGAGTACGTTGAAAAGCACAGCAATTTTTACGGTTCATTTCGCTCGGTACACAGTCAATTTATTCCATAGAGACAGTGGAACAAAGACAAAAATTAATTGAATTCGTATGTTATTATTTACTATAGTTTGAAGGCATGTTATTAAGAAGCTGTTCAAATTATAAAATATATTATTTGTGACATCATCCAGGAGACGAGACTGCCAGTCTCTTCTCCTTATGTAATATTTCACCGCGATTCCCTCTTTTCTCAACAACGTAACGTATTATGTGAATGACCCCAAAGACATCAGTTGCGAACGAATCGAATTGATTCAATATGTCACCTGGTTGAGCTAATTCGATAACCAAACTCAATTCGTGCATTTCTCGCCCATAAAATATTGCTTTTAAACGAAAATAATATTATTCAACTAACAAAAATGAAATTCAGTTTATTAGTAACTATTATTGATCTTACTTGCTTAAATCAACAAAACAGTCTCAAATTATTTTATAAAATCAGCATATTTCCATTTAAGAATTTATTTTAAATTAAAAAAAAAACATAAATTTGCATAACAATCGAACGATGCAAAATAATTGTGTCGCGAAATTAGGGAAACAATTCGCATCAAATAAAATTATACCTGATTCGTCACACATCCTCGGACAAAAATGATATTGTTAGTTCAACGGTTTCATTTCCGTGCGTGTATATTATCGTTACTATTTACATTGCGCTTACGCTTTGCTTCTACATTCGTTCGACTCGTCATTTTCGAATCCCCAAGCCTACATCGAACTTTGAGCCGAGCTTTTTCCGATAGTAAGCAGACGCGGTAATCCTCGTCTGCAGCGGATAATGTCAAGTCAGACGAGTCGTTTGACATTTCGTCAAGGAAATCGTCGCTCATAAGCCAGGGCCGAAAACAACGAAACGCTCAGCGCATTTAATAAGCTCTTCGCAGTGTTGTACGGCGATTGCGACATCGCAGCTTTCACGCCGGGCCGCTTCATAATAAGACCCTGCGAGCTTAAGGACCTTCTTTTATTGCCTTTCGGCCGGTGTCTGTTTGAAAAGCCCGCCTCTACCGACGTTGCCTCGTTTCAACGATCCAATCTGGAAAACAATGTTTATTACGCTGCGACTGCTGTCATAAGCTGACAAAAGTTGTATCAAAATTACCATAAATTATTGGAACCAGATGATAAAGATGATTTTATTGAAAATAATACAATAATGTTACAAAAAATTTAGAATTTCAGTTTATAAGTGAAATATTTACAAAACGAAAGGATTGCATTTGTTATAAAAATTATACTGTTGTATGAAATGGAATTTGTTATACGTATTGTGACAAAATTTATTTTACTATTGCAACAAAACAACCACCTATCTCGCTCCAGTCAAACGTGGAAATACATTGTTTGCTTATCGATTTTATCGGGCGATTGCCGCGGCGCCAGTTAAAAAGCGCGAATTCGCGGCAACTTCTTAATTCGCGTTAACGGGTTCGCGAGAAACGTCAGATATTAAAGAGCGCTCGAGGGTTACGTGAGAGGTCGGCAATTGAAATTTATATTGCAAAACTGAAGAGCGCCGGGCCAGCGAGGCGAAAAAATGGAGTGGAAACAAAAGTGCGCACATATTGCCGTGAAATTTCAACCCCCGCGTCGGGGCCGGCGAGAATTAATACGCCTGGGCTTTCTACGTGCTTTTTGATACCGCGCGATACGTTGCTGTTTTTCGCTTCTCATTAATTCTCGCCGATTGTTGAGCGACGCGTGCTAACAATTCCAAGTAGTGGCGATGGTGCGTCGCTGTGCACTTTTCTTTTTTTTTTTTTTTTCCTTATCAGCAGATTCAAAGTGTTTTCGTTAAGTTGTTCGATAAAATTTTTGTTACAGTTTAAAAAAATGCAGGAATTATAGGAAATTGATAATGAGGAAAGGTTGGTAATTACCTCGTTTAGAATTAAAAATAATTTTAAAAGCGTGAAACTTTCGAGAGCAAAATAACAGTTAGGAAATCATTGTTAACTACCTTGTTTTAATTAATACAAGTTCTTCATTTAATAATCATTGTCTCACATTTTTTTAACTTCGTAAGAAAAAATCTCTTTGATCAAAATCTTTTCGTTATTGAAACATTCCAGAATGAAAATTACAAATGATACGTAATTGTAGTAAAATAACAATAATAACATCTTAATTTTAATAAAAAAAAAAACTAATCTTTCCTCTTTTCCTAATTATTGTCCTAGATTTCGCTTTTCCATAATATTATATAAAACGAGAAAAAATGACCAGTCATTATTTTTACAAAATCGAATCCGTTAATAAAAGAAATTGCGAAAAGTTGCCGCACTTGCGAAAGCGCCGCGCGCGTTTTCTTTGAAGAACAAGCGTAGTGATTTTGCGGCAGCTCGAGGCGCCGTTTCTTATCGGCGATTGTCGTCTTTCGAGCGAGCAGCTTGAAAACCAAAAGCGCGTCTAACTCGCTTAATGGATGAAACGATGTAACGGCAATTGCCGAGGTGTACCTTCGCACAATTATTAAGTCGAGGCTTTAGTCGTGATATTGCGAAACGTTTTCTTGTGTGCGCGCGTGTGGCCAAGAATCTCATAAAGTTTATTACTACGCAATGTAAACAGGGGTGAAAAGCTGAGCTCCATCGTACAGAAATTAAAAAGCACCTCGTGTGATTAGTTGACTTTCGCTCGCGGCTTTTACGAGCTACGCGGGCATCGATTTCAGCGGAACTTGGGCAAATACAAATTAACTAGCCCATTTCCTCGACTGCACTCGCCGCAACAATTTTGTTCGTCCCCTTTTTCACATCTCTTTTTCTCCGTCTTTTCTCTCGTCGCGCTTGATAGGTTCTTCTCGAGTATGCACACGCGAGACCAGAGCTTTTCACGTTTTCGGCTAATTAACCTACGGGAAAAAAGGCTCGAGACGAACGATAATAATATTGATGTTAGTCACAACAAATTAGCTGACGTGTGTTGAAAAAATTGCTGTTTATAATTAACGTCGATTTGCGAGCGACAGCATTGGTAGAAACATAAGTTTTAGGTCGTGAATTACACACATTTTTAACCCCTTTTTTCTACATACAGAACTTGACCTCGTTTTTATCAAGACCAAGTATGCTTGCGTCAACCAACTCTCTCGAGTGAAAATATTTTTCTTTACTCAAAACAGTTTCTTCTTGGTTAAATATCAAGACAGGTTGTATTTTAACAAGGGAAACATTTTTTCTGATACCTTTGCGAAAGAAGTTTTTATTCAAAATTTGACAACATGTTTGTTACGAGAATGTATATTTCATATGAACAATATTGACGAAACATGATTCTTTTCATTCTTGTTTGTTCGTTTTGTTTTTGTTTGTTTATCGGTACAGAATTTTGGAATTTGTTAACTTCTGCGAGTAATCTGTTACAATTGTTCCGACAAGCAGGTAAACATTTTTCGTTGTAGCGAATAAAAATGCAGCAAATGAAAATTGATTTGTTTGCACGATAAAATTGCATTTTTCTCCAACTCGATATTTTTCGTATACTCAGCGCGTGTAGCGCAGCGAAGAAAAAAATTCGACTCGTACATCAATGTTATGCCTTCGCGTATTAAACCGGCGGAAAAAGTTAATGATAACTGTAAAGTAACGTCGAGCGAACGTTAATGTGGCTGGTCGAATTAATTAATGTATGGTTATGGCCGACAGATAAATGGACCTGGTCGAAAATTCCGATTCTTATTTCGAGACAGTAATTGTTGCAATTCTAATTCGAGATACTGCAAATGGAGTCGCAATAATTCAAATAAATTTCAACTTTGAATTATAGTTACTTACTTTTTAACCGGGTACCCGTTGCTGTGTATGTATATACATGCCATAATTTTTCCTCTCATAAACCACTTATTTTCGTGTAAAAAGATACAAAATTTTATCTCAAAAGTTACTCTAGTTCTGTGCATGTTTTAATGCGTCGCACAGTGCATATATCATTAGAAAATTGATAATAGCAGTTGTAAGAAGTGCAGTACAGGATTTGAAGTTTGATACTTGGTTCTAATTTTATTCGTGACAATGTTCAACGGTCGGTGTTAACAGTTACACTTTAGAGTCAATGTTACGCAAGTAATAACTTCGTTTTTCATCTAAAATCGCAGATCAGTACCTATATCCAATTTGATTGTTTCAGTTGCAGTATTTGAAGAAGTTTGCTCGAGGTATTCTCTCGCACAAATTCAACTAAAGCCTGATTTAACTATAGTTTACACTTGGAGCTCCTAAACTGTAACTTTGGTTGCATCAGTTCCAATTACAGTGAAGGCAAGCCTTGTTTTGCTGCAACTGTAAATTTCATCGAAATCGTTGCAAATGTCAATGGAAGGTTTTTTTCACGTTATTTCGAAATTGTTTTTAAGTTAACAACATACATTGCATTAACAAAAAGTACTTATTCAAAATGCTTATTTATGAATCTTGTTTCACGCATGTGAAATTAATTTCATTTGAATATTATGAATATTAATAGACAAATATTGAATTTAATATACCACCACAGTAAATTATTATTATTAAACAAATAAAAAACGTTGGCTTAAAACACGCGCATTCCATTCGAAAATAATCCATTAAAATGTGTATTTAAATTTGCAAAGTTATATTGAAATTATATTAAAATCATAAATCTTTTGATAAAAATAAACCTCTCATCATGGAAAAAAAAAGAATAATTAGTATATTCGTGATCTAAACTGAATTTAATGTAATAATATTAAGCCCGAGAGTTTATACGAACAACAGATTTTCCTTATTACGGCCAAATATGATTTACAGATAATTCCTGTACTTTAATTAGCAGTTTTTAGTCGAACGGAAACACGAGACCGGAATGAAAAATGGAAATCATTAAAACAATACCCAAATGCCATTATATTTAAAAGCCGTGCATTATTATAACGGTAAAAAAGGTACAACAAAAAGGGCTTCTCTTGGAGCGTACTATAATACACAGATGCCATTCTTGAAACAGCTTTTGCGATTAATAAATTATAAATTTAAATGTTCAGTCAACTGTGAAAGTATTATTATAATACCACCAAGGAGTTTACTTGCACTGTCCCCACGACATTACTCCGGCTACAGCTTCTGGTATCGATTATTTAAAGGAGCCTTTTAACTTTCCGAAACTATCAAAGTGAAATTTACTCCGGCAGCCTACTTCAATACAAACCGCTCGGACGTTAAATTGAATCCGCGCTTGAAGAAAGCTGAAAAATCGTTGGCCGGGGTCAGCCGGGCGTTCTCTGGTAAATCCAGCGACTTAATTGTCCATCTAAATCAAAGCACTGCAGGGTTAAATTCAAATAAGGCGCGCTGAAAAACACGACCGCAAAGCCAGAGAAGGCGAAACTTCCGACCGCAACGCGAGCTTAAAGGTCTCACGCAGCCCCTCAGAAAACTTAATAGACATTTTCATGGTAAAACTATGGGATAAAGTTGAGGTGTGCCTTGAGGTTGATACCGCGTTGATATTTACTTTTGAGCACATTTAAATGCCTCAGAACGAAGAAAAGCAACGAATTGTAAATATCATAGTTTTTTTCGACAGTAGAGTGGTTACTTTGTTACCAAACTTTTTTTTTAATTACAAGTACGTAGAATGTTTTTAATTTAATTGAGAATTTCACACAAATTCAAAGTTTAAATTTCCACGTGGTTCAAGAGTTTGTAAAAAGCAAAAATACACGTGTACTTAGAGTTTGCAACATTTTTTTCCCAAGGAATTTCAACTTTAATTAATTTTTGATAGAAAAAGTTGCATTTCTATCAGAGATGAAAAACAAGTTTCGAAAATTCAAGTCTAACGTTTATTTTTATTGGGTGGACTTGTTTCCAATTAGAATCGATTGCTGAAAAATGTTGCAAACATTCTGTACGCGAATACACGTTGCCCACCGGACTTTTCAAACTGATTATACGCTTTTGATCCCAGATTTAGCCGAGCCTCAATGAATTTTTACTTCTGCCTTCCATGCTTCCGCTCGTACCCCGCTGAAATGTCGAAACTACGTCGATAAGTTGCGTCGGGTGTGAAATCGGGTACTTGTAAGTGACGTTGGACAACGAGTGCCCGGCACTCGAAATGTGCCAATTGTATCTGTTGGTGCCAGTGACCCCTATTGATTACGCGCCGGCTCTGGCACAAAGCAGATCCTCGCCCGCCTGGCTTATCCACTCCGCCCCTTCGAACCCGGCGCGCGCTCTCCTATATGCCGTTCTCTTTCGTCCGGCACGCACCCACCCCTCACGACCTTTGTACACAACCGATGGTTTCGTGTAGTCTTCACCGAAACCCCTTTGATATCATCACCCACATTTTACACCACCTCGAAACAATTTGAGTTCTTGATTAATTACGAAGAGTTATTGAGTCTTGGGTAAGTTAGCACGAACTTTAGTATTTTGCATTACAAATCACGAAGAAAAAAATTCGTAAATTCAAATGCTGCCTGTATTTTCGTAAAAACAAGATTTTTTAATGATTAAGTCGAACAGTCTAAGGTGTTTTGTAATTATATATATAAATGCTAGATTGTTACATACAGAGAGAACCGAATATTAAATATTACTACTCATGTAGCAAATTTTTTTATTCAAGTGGGAAAACCAACACAGTTTTATCATTTAAGAAATAATATTTTGTTCTTCCTTCAGATCATGTTCGACTTTCACTGTTTTAATTTCTTTTTATTTAATTTCACTTTTTTATATTCAAAGAATATAGAATCTATCCAGAAATGTAATTACTTTTGAAGTACGGTAAAATGTGGTTGTTAATGCCGCAAAGTCTTTACCGAATATATACCAGCTACCTCGGTGCTCACCAGGTTGGAGCCAGCTAAGCGCAAATAATTCCGCCTTTCGTCTCCGAAGTGTAAAGCAACCTCCCGTGCCGGGCAAGATGGTCGAATTCCTCCGCGGGGACCATGCGTCTAGTCGGGCATAAAAATTTTACGGCTTGAGAATGATCGGGCATTCTTTACAATTGTTTACGACGCCTGTCGAAGTTCAAATGGTATAAGACGTTAGAAATCGAATATACCATCGATTAATATTGCAGGAAATCGAGTCAATTTGCGTTGCCTCGGTCAATAATTTACTAAAAACTATATAATGCATCTTATTATCACATATAGTGAAACTTTTCAGTTAGCTACATTATTAAAAATATCGTGAAATGCATTTGGTATGAAATTTTCACATTCTGAGAAATTATCGATCAATATTTAAATCAATCTTTCATTAAGATTTGTAGTTTTTTATTATTGAAACAAAAATTATCAACTACTTGAATAAGTCCATCGGGAAAGTAAATTTAATATATTTCAAAATAAAGTTCTTCAGTCACATGGTATTTTTCAAAATTGCAAAACCGTCACACCAAAAGCTAATTTCATCAAATTATTACTTTCAGTAATGTAAATCAAAAAGGCACTATTCTAACAACAAACGATTAACATTTCATCTCGAGTTATACATTAAAAGATTTTATAGGCCATTAAACGTTTTGTTCCACGATACACCGATTCAGATGCAATTTCACACGAGCAAGATTTTACTCCGACCATTGTGACGTAAAGATGTGATGTCAAGGGCTAGCCGAGTTCGGTAATACTGTTGGCGCAAATAATAACGGCAATCAACAAGAAATTAGACCCGGGCGAAGGTTTACGCGGCAATAACTGATAAAGTTTCGAGTTGGCGCTCGGCGGGTCGAGGAAGAAACGTTCTGACGACTCGTGGAGGTTCGGATGTTATTTGAAATGAAAGTTGGATGACGGGCGTCAGGCGGCGACGCTTCGCCCGGCCATCAAGCCTCGGCGCACCGGAGTTAAAAATTAACATTGATCGCCGTAATTGTCGTTAATAGATTGAAATCTAATTGGGTTACCGGAACTGTGCTCATACATTGTCGTGAAAGTTTAACCAAAAAATAAATGCACAGCCCGGTGCCGTTAATTGAGGGCTCGTTGAATAAATGAGTGAGGTAAGTGGGACAAAAATGTCGTCGCTTTGACGACGGCGTGGAAATTCGTAGTTGTAACGGCGTTGCGCCGGCGATTCGGCCGAGCGAGGAGTCGCTAATTAAACAATCGTTCCGAAAGCGGCAAAAGCGATTTGCCAAATGAAATAAAAGCGCGCAAATGTATCCGCGCCCCTCGGCGAATCACTGTGACTCGTAATTTGCCGTCTGAGGATCGACAATGAATGCGTAATTGAATCGCGGTCAAGCCGGACGACGATGCGCCGTATAACTAGTTTTATATAATACATTTATTTCCAACTGCCGCGCGCCAATCTATCAGCGTTTGATGCCGCGGGATGAAATTTCGATGCAGATTATGACGAAACCGTACGTAACGAAATTCCGCTGGCTCGTTCAGTTCGATCACGCTTCGGCGTTGCACAAAATGAGTGTAAAAATAGGAGGCGTGTTTCTTTTTCTTCCTTGTTTTTATAACATTTTTGTATACAATGTTCGCAAAAGTTGGATTAAAAAATGATACATCTTTTTTTATCAACGATATACCGAAAAATGAATTGATTGAAACGAATTGGAGGTTTGACGTTGGACCAAGGAAATTCTTTTTGATACAATACTGTAAAACAAGCTGCTGGTACAACAGCTTGTAAAATTTTAAAAAGGTGGATTTGCAGAGTTTGTACGGGATCGTTTTCTTTTACCCCGCTCGGTTGGACACTGAATATTACATATAATTTTCTTGTTCCACATGCAAGATGTGCATTAGCTTATAATCTGTAAACTTCAAAGTTAACAAATTTCGCATTACGTTTGAATTGTTTTTACGACGAAGAGTATGCAAATTTCTTTGCCCGTTAAAATTAATCTATGTAAATACGAGTTTGGATTATTATACTGTAATTATAAAGCTATCATAATATTATATATTATATTATATGAAGACATTTTTTAAAATATCAGCAGTACTATTTCAATAACTATTGGAATAATACTACTAATATTTTAAAAAAAGGTCTTCATAAACTGTTTTTAAGATTATTTTAAATAATTGTTCCAAATTAATTTGATTAGCAATTTAACTTTATATCAACACATTTTTATATCTTTTTTAAGGACATGCGAACTAATTGTTTAAAATCAATTTAACTTTGTAATTACAACCGAACCGTTATTCAAAATCGCGCTACACGAACAAATCGGTTTCCTTCCTTCAATATTTATTGATTCTAACCAACTCTTTTCAGCGAAATAATTTTGTTGACTCGGACAAATAATTTTTCCCACCGCTCAAACCTCGGTCACAATTTACCGCGAAACGTTCGCTAAGAATCAATTATTTATGAGGATAAAATGTTTTATCGATGAACAAAGCGAATAGGCATAACGCCCAGGGTGCATCGCGTATTTTGAATCAGTTCGCTCGGCCGTAATGAAAGCAATTTGGATATAATTGTTCATCAATGTTGCACGCGCATTGTTTAACATTTTCGTCGATTTTACTACAAATCCCCGGTGAAAGCGCCACTCGCTGCTTCCCCGCGGATCTTTTTGCGAGACACATCCTTCATAAACCATTCATAAACCAACGCGGGGCGCGTTGAGCGTGCAATTTGATGAATTAATGCTGTCGAATTTCTTTGTTCTCGACCGAATCGCCTCTCTTTCCCCTGTTAACTTTCGGCTGGTTTGTTTTGCAATCACGTCAATTCGGCCCAAAGAAATCGACGCGGAGCAAAAACGGTAAAGTCGAATGTCTGGGTTCGCAAAAGTGCGAAGAAGGAAAATTTGCGAGATTTCAGTTGGAAATCGGAGAACGCCCGGGCGAGGCAAAGATTGATCGTTAGATTTTTTTTTCTTTTTTTAACGTCCAAAAATAAAGGCCGAAATCGACACGCAATAACCGCGCCCCTCGTGGGACGCAACAAAAAAAGGTGGTTGCGTGCGAGCATCTCCCCAGACGCGGCGCTTCACGGGGCTCCGATTCACTCGAGTAGATCTTGATATCGTACATTTTTGATAAAACTTGCTAAGAAACTTGTTCTTGCGGCCGTTCTCATCGAGGTCGCCGGAGAAAAAAGTAATCAAAGTTTTTGTTGCTCGAGTTTCTATCTCTCGGCGAACAATCCCCCGTGCTTTTACGCGCTGCACGCCCGACCGCGGGAACAAAGTCGAATTTGTATGACGCATTCAAAATGAAAACCTCCTTGTCCGAGTAATTTATGACGTTGCGCGTGGGGCAAGAAACGGGCCGGCAGATTCGCGGGGAAATGACTTAAGTCCATTTTCATGCGAGTCTTCGGGGCTTTTTATCACGACTCGACGGATGGAAATTTATGCGCTGAAAAAGCTGTCCGTGAAATTCGTCAATCTGCCTGAAAAATCGTAGGCGCGATTACAGCTTTTTTTCACCGTTTCTTTCTGCATTGATTGCGAAATAAGTTTTGTTTTATTGTTCCAGTTTATTATCGTAGGGATTTAGATTGACAAAATTTTTTAATACGTCAAAGATTTTTTTTTATTAATTAACAGATTGGAATTCAAGTTTATTGAAAAAAATGGCTATCAATTTTTTACGACTTTCATATTTATTAAGTTTTTAAAATGATCATTCGTTGAAAAAATGATATCCACATTTTATGTCCCGTTGAAGTATGAAAAAATATGACTGTGAAACTTGACAGCATACGATTCGTTATTCACTTTTGTTCTTCTTTTTTTCTTTTTCTATTTTTGTATAAATTTGTCCACGGCTTCTTTTTCGGGAAAGACGTAAAATTCGCGTGAAATTACACCGCCGTCTAAATATTTGGGACGCTTCATGATGAAAAACTCGGTGGAATGGCACTGCGCTGTATTTTTGTCAAGGATTTCCGTGGAACAATGTTTGAAACTTGATTTTCTACGACGGGACTCCAGCTGCTCGATGCCTTTGTACAATTTATTATTTATTCCGCTTCTTCGTAGTTATACCACTGAGACCTGCAATATACTTTAGGTTGAAAAAAAAAGAAAAAAAAATGTCGGAAGTTGCAGAAGCGATTTCAGTAAAACACCAATTTTACTGCATGAATTTTGTTTCTAAAACTTGAAAACAGAATAAAAGTGTCAGTATACGCGAAGTACAAAGTTGCCGGCTCAAAACAAAGGAAATAATTAATTAACTTTGTCCGATTTTCGTGAGCGCCGCGTCAAGTTTGCAGTTATTTTAACCCGACTTTTCATCGTCGCCGCGAAATCTCAGTTGAAATAACTCGGAACTTGCGAGAGGCACGTGGAAATTTTTCGTCGGCGCCGTCGAGTTCTTCGGGGATCTGTTGAACGCATCAAAATTAATTTCCAAGGAATGATTCATTAAACGCTTTAAATTTCATAGCCGTCAACGGGCCGTCAAGCAGAATAAGCCGAGATTTCGCGTGTCGTACGCTGCGAGAACTCGATTTCTAAATTAACATTCTGAGATTGCAGACGTAGAGCCTGTTAAGTATCAGCAAATAGGTGTCAGTTTTTTGCGATAACAATCCTGACATTAATATAACGAATATAACTTTCATTTTGATCGGTTAGGTAGCTCATCGCCTGTAGACAGTGACATTTACTGTACATAACTGCGTCGCAAACTACTAATATAACTGCCTATAAATAATTATTCATGCATTAATACAAATGGATATCTTATATCGTCAATAGTATATTATTTATCACAAACCAATTAATTATAATAAAGAAATCGGTTTTTCTTTTCGTACTTTTTTACACAAGCGATAATGGCAAATAATTAAATGAAGTATCTACAATTTATTATCAATTTACTTATCTACTATTTTTGATACAAACGTTTCAAGCAATCATCGATTCGCCGATGAAAATATTACAAACCATCAGTACCGTTTGCCAACAAAAATTGTTTCTATCATTTGCGCAATACACCGCGCAAACATCGCTGCTCGTATCTCCGCGCGGAGCACATAAGCATACTTTTTCCCCGGAACTTTATCGAGTCGCGCTCCATATTTGCCGACTGATTTTCTGACTATCCAAGCTCACGCTTACAACTCTCAATGCACACACATACGCTGCTACACAGCGAGACCATTGAATGCAGCAGCAAAGCATCATCCCTTTTCAAGCCCTCGGAATCGGCCGTTGCGCGCACGTTAGATATCACTTTCGATTCTCGTACGGCCATCTATCACTATCGCCGCTGTAATTCGCCTTCAATTGCGCGTGCCATTAAGCCGCAAAATGGAAACGATTACGCCAATGGCCAAACTTGGGACATAAAGAACATTTCTCGAGGAAAAAACAGTCAATAAAGTAATGGCCAGCTGCCGATTGTAACGAGCATTTTGTTGAAATCCGCGTCGCAAATCGCGAACGGAAAACGAGGAGGATATTTCAGCGACGACGAAGATTTCTCGTGTTCCTTCCGCTCGTCCTTCTCGTGTTACAATTGCATAGAAAAGTTCGAGTTCGTTAGTTTGACTTGATTTGTAAATAAGGAATCGTTAACCTTCGTTTATTG
This sequence comes from Aradophagus sp. ZL-2020, assembly GCA_022817685.1. Classification (NCBI taxonomy): domain Eukaryota; kingdom Metazoa; phylum Arthropoda; class Insecta; order Hymenoptera; family Scelionidae; genus Aradophagus; species Aradophagus sp. ZL-2020. The sequence continues at coordinate 24,932 of JABFOV010001061.1, forward strand.
AATTGATACTTGAAATAACTCTGTAGGGCTCAAATTCGAAAATATTGAATTGCTGGTTTGGATGTTATCTAAATTAGGTCGATCAGTACTTAAATCGAATTCAGGATCAATAAAATAAATAAATTCATTAGAATTGATTTTGAATTCATTCGTCGATCGATAGTTTAAATCAGTTGCATTCAAAGTCAATTACAAAAATCCCCCGACTAGGTAAATTATTAATCCTTGGACATGATTGATTTCATCTTGGCCGCTGCACTGATTGGAAAGCCTGAAATCACCACACCCGTAACATTAATTGCCAGGCATGCGTGATGTTTATGCGCCAACATAAGCGCCTTTCGTCGTAACCGAAAATTAATTAATTAATTAGCGTACGCAACAAACGTCGCTAGCGAACGCGAGTAATAAATAAACGATTCGACGCGCAGCCAGGTACTTTTGCGATCGGCAAAAAGTCAAACGCGTGAGCAATTCACACGCAGAAAAGAAGTGGTAAATTTTCCCTTTAAATTTGAGAAAATGGCTTTAAAAGGACACCAATTGAAACATTTCAAAGAATTTAAATCAACGTTTCTTCTAATTAGGGAAAACATTTTTACAAACGACAAATTTTAAAAACTACCTAATTTTTCCTATAAATTATCCAAAACTACTTGCATTCATATCTTTATAAGATCGCTTTACCAAATTTAAGGGAACATTTACTGTTTTAGTTTTCTGCGTGCAGCCAAACGTTTATCGTTATGTTGCATAAATATTTAGCGGAATTGAAGAAGCAGGGAAAGTTGTGAAGGTCTAAACGGAAGTACAATTTTCTTGGCGCATTCTGATGCAGCCGCGCGCGGTGATTATTAAATCCGGCGTAAAACGAGCGCGCCGCGCTCGTCAAATTAAAAATTCGGGCTGTCGGCCGCGTACGTTTGTTTATTCGCTCGCTCGGCGAGCGAACGCAACTTGATGTTTAACCGGCCGGGTGGAGGGGGCAGAGAGGCCGAAATGGCAAAGTTTTTCGCCGGCAATTACAAAACCACGCATACTTAAACCAGGATAAATATTTGACAAACCCTTTCGAGACAAGTGTAATGCCGCGGCATCGCAAAACGCGCGCCGCGCGCTCGCATAAGTAAGCTGTAACTGAATGTAAAGTGGGGAAATCTCGTTTAGTTCGCAGTTGCAAAAACATTTTCTTCTTTCCGATCGAGCATATTTGAATGCGCAAATATTCAAATGCACAGCTCGAGCTCGAGTAAACGCTTCACGGTGGAGCGGCCACTGAACGGGGGGAGGGAGGCCCGGGGAGAGGGGAAAAAGTTTTGCGATGTAGTGCCGCGGTAATGGCGATGTAATTGCGTCAATTAACTGTGATTATTGATTAAAGCATTGTGTACAAATAATGCCGGCGGAACAACAACGTTACAACGTCACTCGGCGACTTTTATACTGCAGCGTCGCTCGCGACGATACATTTATTTACCGGAATCGCGCTTTATCGAGAAAGCCGAGACTAATTGATGCTGCGCCGAGAGGAAGTATCTGTTCTCTTAGGTGGCTACGTCTTGAGCCGAGGAGGTAACGATTTTCAAAGGTAAGGTTTCGCTGCGAAAGTTCCCCGACTGAGTTTAACGTTTCTGAAAGCCGAACGTCGAAGTCAAAGTTTCGATGAAAATGCGTTAGGTTTTTAATAAAGAATCGACATTCTTGACGCAAAACTGTGCTAGTGTCAGCTCGGTGATTGGTAATAAACAGTCGCTCAAGGAGTTTGGGATGATCGTCGGTTGATTGAAGAAAGTTATAAGTGCTCTGATGAAAATGATATGAAATTAAATATTAACAAGCAACTGTTTAATTATTTGTGATGTACTTGCGACATTGCGTTAGCGTAATATTTTAGTCAATTTCAAAGTCATATATTAGTTATAATGAATCAAAGAAAAAAGGAACAAATCTTTTAATGTTTCGTGTACCCCATTCATTATTTCTTGGAAAAAAGAAAATACAGGAAATACCAAAAAACTTCATTTTCAAGTCTATATTCTAAAATGACCTTATAAATTTTGCAATATTTATTCCGAATTCGAAATGTACTTTTACTGAAAATGCATTATCCGTCAAAACACTGTGCAAAAAGTCCAAAAGGTTTACCAAGCTCCACATAATATTAACACAATTGCCATCTTCGCTCGAGAACTTACGTCTGCGTTGAAAAGCAATGTTTTCGCAGTGTACAAAGCACGACGGAAGTGCGTTTTGTTCAAGGGACTGGGTAAAGGGCGAGGGGGCGGGGGAGGGGAAGAATAAAGGCGTTTTTGTGAATGTATCGAACCATTTTCCAATGGCGAGAATAAAATCACGTATAAAACAGCTCGAGAAAGTGGAAGTCACAGGCTGAAGTGGATTACTGTCTACCCTTGTTCGGCTCTTGTCAAACCACTGACCCATCCTTCTCAGACTCGCACTTTAGCTCCTTTAAAGAACGCAAAGCATGGAGTGCCTCTCGTAACACGTTGACAGTGGTACGAAGCGCGATTTCATAAGGGCGCTATTCATACAGCACTGCCAGCCAGCCAGGCCTAGCCTCTGTTTAAGCAGATTCGTCGCAGCCAGTCCGCCTACTCGCGCCAAACGCCGGCGCAAAAAACGAAAGCCGGAATAACATTTGTACACATTTTTACTGGAGAAATGCACTTTTGCACGTTTTCACGGTTGTTTGAATTGACGAATGTTGACAAGTCCGTTGTTGTTGTGTATACTCCCTCGAATTTTTTTTTTTCATTTTCTCTCTTCTCTTTTTTTCTTTTTTTTTTACAAGCATCTGGAATTGAAATTTCAGTCAGACGTTTGCAATTTTTCATCTTCCTCTTCACTTTTTTTTTATTTCATTATACAGTGCGTTAACCCACTTTTTGCGAAACCTCGAAACATGGTTTTTTGCATACGTATATTAGTTACGTTACGAAATGTAAAAGGAAGTTGTTTGACTGTAATAATTTCTTTATTAACGAAAAAAAAGTTATTGTTCTGTGATTGAAATAATGGTTATTTGCAGCATGTTCTTTTATTTACTACGAGAATGAAATGACGGTACAAAATACACGCGGACTCGATAATGCACCGAGTCGTTTCGCAAACCTTTAATTATCATGGCGAATTTCCCGTTGTAATAGGTAGAAAATTCGATGATGGGTTTATTGCGTTATCGTAATTCGCAAAATGCAGTAAAATGGGGGAACGGACTTGGTCCGGCCGGCGAAATTTATGGAGTACAATTTGACATAACAATTTTGAAATTGCGCGCTCGATGAATAATTAAAAAAGCGGCGAAAAGCCGCGTCACAATTTTTCCGCCGAAAAAGATTTGCTTACAAAGTTTCGTTGCCCGGAAAGATTTAACTTGCAAAGTACAGCTCGTTTCGCGTAGTCGCAAACAATGGAGCTTACACGTTTTGATTTAAGTTGGAAAACAAGCAGCCGAGCAAATGAATATTACGCGATCGTGTTAAAGCCTGGTCC
>JABFOV010001062.1:0-28426 GCA_022817685.1 Aradophagus sp. ZL-2020
GACTATATCTTCATTGACTGTGACTTCATTGCCATTGACGAAAATCTGAATACCGTTGAATGTAGGATCAAACAAAATCTCATTCGATCCAAGCATAATTTTTAATTCCCTTTTTCTTGGCATCAGATTACCTGCATGTCTGACCAAAACGCTGGTCCTTATATAAGGTTCAATATCTAACTTTTCATTAGGATTGTTGGGATTTTCCTTGAGATAAGTTGTAGACAATACTTGCCAGTAACGTCCCATAGTTACATTATATATTTTTTCGTCAAAAGTTTTTATTTGCGAATCATCAACCAAACACTTTGCTGCAACAGATTGAAATTATATATTAATGTAGGTATATTTTTACATGTTTTCTTATAATGTAAATTTACATCAAGAGATCAACAATTGTTAAAGTTTATTATAAATCTTACATGGTAATTCCTCCACGGTAAGTTCATCTAAAAAGTCATCATCGTCTTTTTCCGTATAATCACTGTTCATTAAATTTGCTATTAGTTGTTCAATACTGATGTCGTCTATAATAAAATCCATTGCGGGAGTGAACATTGACAATTTAATTGTGGCTTTAGTATTAATTTCTATCCGAAACGTCATTGTATTATCGTACTCATTTACTTCCTTTAGAGTTATTTTATTGCTAACATTAACAGGAATTTTTAGTAAAACTTGCGTTACGATGACATTGATAATGTCTTGTGATATATTTTTTAACCATTGCGTAGTGTGGTCAAAAACGACAGAGAAGGTTATCACGTTTACCATTGATGTAAGTTTCACTGCATCATCACAAGCGATTAAAATATTTTCCTTTTCATTCATGCAGTCTTGCACTTTTTTACGTAGTAGTAAATCATTTTTCCTTTCGTTGCTTTGATCTAACTTGAAACGGAATTTCAGTTTGGTTTTGTGACAATCGGATATTCCAAAATGTAAGTCAACTTCACTTTCACTAGATACATTATTCGTCAATAGTTTTTTAGGATCAAAATATAAAATCAAGGGCTTTTTGATTTCGGCACTGGCACAAACATCGATGCTATCCTCGGAAATGTTTTCGTCAAGTTTTATTTGAACATACTTCAGTATTTTAATTTTATTCTTCAGGTTGTTCTGTCCATGAGCTGTTGTAAAAATTAATTTCATTAAATTCCACGATATTGATATATCATTATCAATGACGATTCCCTTTCCAAATGTTAATCCATCAACGGCTTCCTGATAAAATAGATATAATTAATAAATTGGTAACTATTACTTTAATAAATTTGAAAAAGTGCTACTAATACCACTAATATTTGTAGCAGAATATATAACTACAGCAGTAACTATTAATTACCCTCAAAAGTTGTTGCTTCCTCGTATTTCTGTCTGCTTTCTTGAAGTTTATTTTATTTGCATTTGGACGCAGTTTCCTGTCTTGCCACATATTATCGAACTGCAAATTATTAAATAAAGTATCGAAAGACGTTGAAATTTTTATTTCTTGGGGTAACTTTTGATGCGTTTCCCACATAATGTTCATTTTACGATATCGTACATTCTTAATGTTCGATCTCATAAAATTGATCATCGGATTACTAGATCTCTCTGACAATGTGTCAGGCTCGAATTCAAGTACCCAGCTAAGACCGATAATCGGTTTCAGTTCATTGAAAGTTGTTTTCACAATGTTATTTGGTAAGATTATGCGAGTCTGAAGACTCGTCATGAGTGGTTGTAGTTTTAAAAGATCCACACTTGCAATGAAAGGTATAGATTCCAAAACAATAATGTTGTATGACGTGCCCAGCTTTAACGGTTCAGCTTTCAACATATATTCAAATGGAGAAGTACTATACTTAAAAGTTATTCTCACTGGCAAACGGAGCTGAACATGTTCGTTGAGACCGGCTACATAATGTTTACTTTCAAATGGCGCTACGAACCCTATTCTTCCTTGATAACTGTGAAAGAACATTAGGTCGACGTCAGAGATCATTTCTCTATCTTCTTCTAGATCATTTACAGAAGATATATTTGTTTTTACCAATGTTAGTAGCTCCGCGGTAAAAACAAATGGAAATCCAGTTTCCGTTGGGAAACTCATCGTTGACATAATGTTTCTGTACGAAAAACGTTCACGTTGTTTATTTTCGAAACTCGCGTGCTTGGAATTATAATTGTTTTGCTCAGGTGTAATTAACCTCCGCAACTCTGGAACCAAGAAATAATGAATTTAATAATGCAAAATTTTAAATGTAATTTGGATTTGTCAAGGACTACTTACTTTTCTGAAAATTATCCAATGTATAATTGTCAAACGGTATAAACAGGTCGTCCAATGAATTGTCACAATACACAGCTCCCTCAATTGGTTCCGATTTTTCAGGCACGATTCCCAGCCATTCGGTCAAATCTTCGGGCGTAAAACTTTTTATTTCGTCATCATGAAACGAAACAAATTTGGGGGACTTATATTTTGTCTCGGAATCGATGTCAAAAACTTTCATAATTATATCTCGTAAATTTGACAATTTCAGGGCACAGATGTTGGGTCGAGAGGGAAAATACTCCAACTCAGCAAAAATTTCTCTAAATAATACATTTTGATGCATGATAACATGAGCATTATATATTCCTATGTTATCATATGCCATTAGTTGAATCAAGTAGTTTCTGGAATAAGTCGTATCATAATATATCGGATTCAATAAATGCATCGCCGCCTTAGCATTGCGACCTAATTCGCTATTGACGAACGTCCCAGCGTTTACGATTGAAGATTTAACAACAGAACTAACTTGCTTGCTACGATCGTATTTCGTGAAATCTGCCATTCTCTGAAGCATTGCAACAGGAGGATTCGTTTTCATGAGTAGACACACCGCGGTGCATCGTATTTCATAATAATCCAACGTGTTCATATAAATTTTATACAACACCGTTCTAGCGATCGTGGGATAATTTTTTACAAATGTGTGTAGTGATAGTATCATCCATGATCGTTGATACCTGGTTATTGGTATTTTCCCCTCCAAATAAGATTTAAAAATTGACAAAATTTGACGGTGGCCTGTTTTACCGATCGCTAAAATGTAGGTTTGTATTTTGACATTATCTTTGTTGTCGACTGACTTTTTGAGTTGATTTGCAAAATATGGTAAATATTTTTTCGAAACGACATCATTCTTCGTTAAGTTGAAACTTTCAAACGTATGATTTGGATATCTAATGTGAGAATTTTCGTCTTGACTGCTGATTAAATTAAGAAATTTGACGAATGCTAATACTGATGGTGCATGTAAATCTTTGTTGTTCTCGATGTAAGGCATTGTTATCAATTCCTGAAAAAATTTTCATCAAATAAATTTTTTGATGACTTCCCGTCGTAAGTGCATATACTCACATTTTATGTTATTGAAATACATTTTTTGAGATTCGAAGTCTTCTTTTATAGCAATAATGTAATTTTTTGTTTTATTTAAAAAGTGAAAATATGCACTTATAGCAAGAAGTCACATATCACTAGTTAAACAATTTATCTTGATTTGTAAATTTCCTTGTAACCTAATGTTTATTATGTAAAATGAATTACTTTGTACTCCAAACACAATTTTTTTTTCTAAACCAAATTGAATAAATTAACTTACAAATAACGTATCTAAATATTCGTCTGTCAGAATAAATGCGTCTGTTGGCAAGGATTTCAAAGCATCGACGATATCCACGTCATCAATCATCTGTTTTTCTATCCATTGTTTCAAAATCACAAGCGCTGGGCCAGTACCAGCTTTAGAAACAAGTTTCTGAAAAACGATCCACGAATTCCATAATAATTTTTCATTTTGATTGTTGAAATTTATATCTTCCAAACGTTTCCCTGCAGTCAAGTGTGTCGAAATGTCATTTATTTGTTTGACATTCATCGTGCGAATCAGTCTGGTCAAGATGGTTGTTTTTTCAAGTGTATCATTCAGGAAATGGCCTCTTTCAAGTTGACGGGCAATGCTGTTTACCGTATTCTGTACGTAATTTTTTAGTTGATATTCATTTTTTGTCCACACTACCTTGCCTTTGTTACCAATGAAAAATGGTAAAAGAGCAATATTCGGTGCTTCTTCTAAATTTGTTGTCAATCTTGGATTAGATTCCATATAAGCATTCATACTTTGCGAATCAAAAGGGCTTTCGTGCGTGTAAATAATGTTCCCTGTTGATTTTGGATTATCTACTATAGGCAGCGATTCTTTCACATCCATCAATTTAGAAATTGTAATTTGAATAGCGCTAGTTACTTTTCCTCTTTGGTTTTTACTTTCTTTCGGTTTTACAATGATTTGATTACGTTTCCGAGATATAGAAATCAGAAAGTTATTTTTGTAAGGCTGAACAAATATACTTCCAACAGTAGAAGGCTATGATTTAAAATATAAATTAATGTTAAATTTAATATTTTAAAACTAATGTATTCTCATTATTTATTGAACGATAAAAAACTTACGGTAAAAAGTTTGTCGTTTTTGCTTTTGAAATTTGCATTGAAGCCAAAATTATACATGATTCTTTGTTTGCATCTGGAATGGTTCTGCGTTTTAGTAATCATCTTACCCTTATTCAATGTCACATCATCAAAGTCAATTTTAAATTTGTGGTAAGTTGTTACATCTGGGACGACATCATAAAGGACTTCGCATCTTCCATATATAGAATTTTCCATGGTTGTGAAAGTGGTAAAAGTTAAATCATCTTCCAAAAATCTATTATTTTTTACCTTCAGTGAATTAAATCCTTTCTTGTCTATTTGAAACAAACCGATTACACTTTTGATGTAATTTAGCTGCCAAGTTGGTGTACTTTCTTCTACAATTAAATCTCGCACATGGCCGTTTTCAAAAATAATTTCGAATGTTTTTTCGGTCACAGGAAACTTTTCAAAATCTAGTCCATTGGCAATACTTTCATAGTCCCAATAATTATTGTTGTATGCATCAATGTGAGCATATTGCGAAAACAGCATTTGAGCCCTTAAATGTGATTCATTTTGAGGTTGAAGGATCAGAGTACCGGTTAATAACACACCGTTGTATAACTGTTCCACTTCATGCAAAGCAGTTAGAGTTCGACTAATAATTTTATATTCATATTGTTTTCCCACGATCCAATTTCCTTGAATTTGAACGGTTACTAATCCAACTGAAATATAATATGTCTTTCGTTCATACGTTGCAAATTATACTGTAAACACTGATTTCAGATCAAATAATAACAAATATTACAATAATAATATTTATCAAAATCAACGAAATCGTTTAATAACCGATTACGTAGCCCGCGTAAAAAAAGTTTAGGTCTTCATTTGATTAAATGTAACCAACCAAAAATCAGAATGGAAATGATCAAATTCACAATTAATGATTTAGATTTTATCTTATTTTGATCTGAAACGAATCAATTTTGATCATTTACATTTTAAAATCAACATACATGTACTTACTTAAAAATAAGGTTGCGAGGACACACTTCATCATGCCAAAATTATTGAACGGAAATCAATCTAATTTCTTATTTAAATATTTGACTAAGAAATCCGATTAAAAGTTTCTATATACTCTCCACATTATCACTGATGAACTCAGTCTGAAGCGCAGAACTTGAGTGACTAACAGCTTGAAACATGACCTCAGGCGTGTGTAATGTAACTTATGTAGGGTCATAAGAGTATCTCGAATATTCTTTTGTTCAACACACATAACCGAAAATAATTTTTTTGTTAATTAATTTCTTGTTACATATCATGCTTTTTAGCGCTTGTAAAGAAAACAGTGTGATCAATTAAAATAAATGATTTGATAAAATTCCTTCACTTAAATTTAAATGGAATGTCATCCCAACAAAGTTCATTTAGATGATTCAAGATAAGGTAAAAGAACCAGTTATCGAATGATTTAGTAACCGAATATTTTCATTTGTTTTAACTATAAACGTCTGATGACTGGTGCTTTTACCTTAATCATTTCTAAGTGAAAACTTTATACGCTACTGTCATTTTTATACTATCATGCAATTTAGATGTCGTAGGCAATTATTATTTTTAAAAATAGCAGATTTGTTTGAATTTCTACACAAGATTAATAGAGAATTACATTTCATCTCAACTTCATATTAATTTGAGATAAGCTTATTGAATACCAACGAGTCTTATATCAAGCGCTTCTTGCAATAAATGCTTATTTATTATGGCTACGCCGTTGTGTATTGAAACAACCGTTCTCTTATTTCATTCAAGTGAAAATAACTTTCTAGACAATGATTTTATTGTGAATAAGACAGCAGTGTGAAGCATTTTACAAGTATTAAATTTATTATATTATTATCAATAAACAGACAGTATGTGGCGAGAAATTTGAATTTTTAATTTTGAATATAAAGTCGAGTCGATAAAACAGACTTGTTAAAAAAAACGAATAATTAATATACCATAACAACTTTTTTCATAAATTTTTTATTCAACAGTTTACAATGTAACAAGAATATATTTTTTGTATATTTTTTTTTATTATATTCATATTAAAATACAACTGTAAAGACGACTACGTTTCTTGACATTACAATTTCATTTTAAAACATCAATAAAGATATAATCATATATTATTTAATAATGTGTAACTTTAAAATTAAAAACGAACTTGAAAAGTAGAGTTTATATGCTGATTTAAAAATAAAGCAGATTTGCTTTAAAAATGTACGATGTTTGCTGTTACAGTATATTTTTTGCAACTAATTAAAACACGTATGCTTTAATGTTTATCTAAATTTGTACAAGGTAAATTTACTAATAACAAAACTTGGTATACACATTTATTTATAACATAACTATACATGTTTGTACTATTAAAATTAATATTTTTTAGTAGAAAGATCTAAGACGGACGCGTGACTTAGAAAAAGATGAATTTACGCATTCACTTTAATTTTCTTTTCAATACTGGAAAGTAATAGTACGATATTCCATATTAAAATTGTTTCCGCGTGAAATATTACGATATATCATTCCTATTGTCAACCTCAAATGAAAGAAATAAAAAAAAGTAATAAAAAAAAACATGCATACTTTCATCCATATTATGTCACCTGATGGCATATTGAAATATCTTAGATCTCAATTCTATTTGCTACATATATATGCTTATTCGGAAAAGATAAACAGTAAAGTTCTATTATAATATTATTATTATTGCTTTAAAATTATATATTAATGTTTACGCTAACTTCTAAAAATGTTATTAATAATCTATAAAATAATTTTGATACTAACAAACAAAAAATATATAGTAATTATACTTCTTATGTACAAACTTTTTTTATTTACAAAATTGAATAAATAACGTAGCAAGGAAAATTAACTAGCTCGAACTAGAACGTGTTTCAAATTACTCGATATAACACTTTGACTATCCATTTCCAGCGGAATTTCCGATTCTAGTTGAATCGATGAGATCATATTCCTCAGTATGTCTGTATCTGATCCATTCTTAACCTGAAACAGCATCACAATAATACAAAATTATTATTATAGCAACACAAAATATCTTGACGATTAAAGCTGGATTTTGAACGAATCAAATAATCGAAAATATTAATGATTCTCGAACGGAATCAACATTTTTTTTGTGAAGAAATCACGCGGTGACATTACCACGACGTCTCTATGACAAATATAATCAATTGAAAGTCGCGTATCATACCTTGTGAGGATTAACTTGTATTTCCTGCAAGACTTTGCTTAAAGCTGCTACGAAATAGTTGGCATTTTCCATCGAAAAAACCATTGGGGGTTTGAGCTTCAAGATGTTGTCGCAGGGACCGCCACAACTCAAAATAATTTTTTCGTCTCTCATTCGTGCGACAATATAGCGTGCCTCTTCCGTAGCGGGCGTCCGTTTCGATTTATTGGTGACAAGCTCGATCCCAATGAAAAGTCCCGTTCCGCGTACGTCACCGATCAGCGGGAAAGCTTTCGCAAGCTTCTTCAACTCGGCGATAAGATGACTTCCAACTTCAAGCGCCCGCTGTTGTAGCTGCTCCCGCTGTATTACATCCATGACAGCCAAAGAAATCGCACAAGAAACGGGATTACCGCCATACTGAAACATTAATGACGTTATTAATTGTCAGACTACAAAATGGAGGAAAAAGTGGAAACAATTTTTTGTAAAATTACAGTATAAGTAATGGAAAAATAACCAATCAGTGTCATTGAAGTTGACGATTGACAAAATTTTAATGACAATTGTTTGAAACTACAAATAAGGACAAATAATACAAATCAAATAATAATAATGATAATAATTATAATATATGTATATATATTATTATTGTCGGATTAAATAACAAATATTCAATTAATTCAACAATATATAGAATAAAAATATATATTGTACGTTGAATTCATTTTATTGATTTAATTAACATTGTCGCAATGCGAAAGGTAAAACCATTCGTTCCATTTAATCCAACGTTAATATAATAATTGAATTAAAATAAAGTATTGCAATGGAATATCAAAATAGGAATAATCGAAACACAGCAATATAACGCAAGATTAACTGCTGCAGTGAAATCGTTTACACGGTATTTAATGATATATTTGAACATTTGTTTAGTGAATGCAGCTCGCTCTTTGTCGAGCATAATTAAAACAGTGATCACACTCCGGTAATATTGCGTAAAATATGCTGTGTTGCTCTATTGTAATTCAAAACTAAATACAACGTGACAATCGATGATCAATACTACACGAAAACATTGTTTTAATTTTATAATGTTGAATTGTAATTTCTAATTTTAATCATCGATTCGATTTAAATTCTTGAATAAAATAAAAATTTTCAGTATTTTTATCATGCAAATGCATAAGATTTTTCAATATCCTTTTTTTATTTGGATCTATGAGAATGATGTGGTTATTTTTAGAAACTATTCATTACGGAGAAAAACCAAATTCATGAAATTTATTAAGTATTCGTTAATATTTCGCTGTATATCATAAAATTTGCGATATAGACAGTGGTCTTTACAAAAATTTTCAAAAACATCCTCTATATCGTAAAGTTTACGATTTAAATTGTATTTTTTCTTTAATGTTTACAATGTTAAATTACTTCGACTTCTATGAAGAATATAACACAAAATATAATCGCATTCTACTTTTTTCTTCCTCTCTTGATTGTATTTCCGTATCATTCCTTAATTCCAAGACGTTATAATTAATTGACTTACCGTGTTGAAATACTCAATGCCGGTGGCGGTAAAACTAGCCGCGATCTCCGGGGTGGTGATAACAGCTGCTACGGGATGTCCGTTCCCCATAGGCTTCGCCACAGTGACAATGTCAGGTACGACGTCCTCGCCAAACAGTTGGAATGCCCACATATGGCTACCGACTCTTCCGAATCCAACTTGTACTTCGTCGGCTATGCACACACCTCCGGCCCGGCGCACGTGTCTAATTTATACATTCAAATTTGAACAATTAATCTCAACCCCTGACCACAATTCACCGACTCATGGATTATGCAGTAATTATTATTTCACACGACTGTTTACTTTCTAAATGCATCGTATGCGAATTGCAACAAATTCATAAATATTTCATCCTGGAATTCCAATCGTAAGCTTGCGTGTATATATTTTCAAGCATATATTGTCAAACACGTTCGATACGTTCTTATCGCAATCAAGAAGTTTTGCATTTTCATGCCAAATGTCAATTTTTCGCGTTCTTATCCTCCTATTGAGATTTCGTAATGGAAGATGTCAAGTAGTTTTTGAGAAACGAGAAATAATCTGATAAATAATGTTTTTTACTGGTGATCAAATGAAGATAATGCATTATTGCAGAATTTATTATAACGTTGAGTCTATTAACTATTTACGTATGAAAAATTGAAATTTTCGGACGGAAATCGCATTTGTCTATATATTTTTGGTTGATAACATTGAAAGGCGAGATTAAAGTAAAGCGGCTAAAATATTATTTGGGTTGGTAAATAAATATTGAATTTTGAAATACGAAATTTTTATGAAACTTTTACATAACTTTTTAATTCTTTTTTTCTGCTAATTCGTGCATTAAGTTTAATTAAATCTATTCGGAAATTTCAAGTATAATGGTAGTTGCCATAGCGATTCATAATTAATAATAGCTTATTAATTAGTTTGGGATCTTCATTTTTGAACATTGAAGCAAACATAATCTGTTATTTAATAATTAATCACTAATTAATTCTCTGGATATAAATTTATTAATAATATATTTCATTGAAAATAGCAAGATTGTATCAAGAAAATTCAATATTTTAAATTGTAATCTACGCCATTAATTACCCATAAGATGCTGGTAAAATTTCTATAAATATTCAGTAAATTTTATTGCAATTATAGACCTTATACTTTCCTCTCTATTAAATAATAAGTATAATATTAATAGCAATGATCGAAAAATAAATTGTAAACTGTAATTAAATAATATTATAAAAATATCGCCAACCTGAATTAATAATGTACTTTACCTATAAATTTATCTTTTATTTTTTAAATTTATATTCAAAATTTATTCGTCAATTCAATTATTAAGACAACTTTTTATCAATATTTGAGTTAACACTTACGAAAGAGTAAATAAATGAACCGTACCTGTACACATTCTTGAAGTAATTTTTGGGCGGGATGATTTGTCCACCAACGGAAATAAGACTCTCGGCGATGAACGCGCAAATGCCTCTGCCATTTTCTTTGACGTCCTTACAAATTTTTCTCACGTCATCCGCGTACTTCACCCCAAGATCCTCGCCAGGATAATCCTTGTCGCAATATTTTCCACGATATATGTCTGGGCAGGGAGCCTGGCAAAGTGCAACAAAAACAATAGCACATCTTTGCGATCGTAATCAATGCGAAGGCGCGCGTAATTAAGCCGTTAAGATGAGGCTGTTGCGTTAAGTTGGATTTATGAAAACGACAAGTGAAGTGAAATAAATGTTCAAATTATCTCGGTAAAAAATTCGGTAGATTTCAGATGACGTCGGGCTGAATTTCGCATGGATACTAAGTGGATTTCGGATGGATTTTACGTGAATGAAATAGTTAGATGGGTCATTAAAACTTTTTATACTCTTTCGATTTAAGTTTCTGATAAAAATACAGCCGGAGTTTCACCGTTTTAATAACAATTTGTGGCGGAAAGTGGATTCAAGGGTGCAACGGAAACTCGCGCTTTTTCAATAACTCCACTTGTTTTAATAATTAACTATAAAGTTGAATTTGTTTTCAATGCAAATTACTGCTCTTCAAAAATATATGTTAATTTTACTTGATTTCTTTTTCGCGTAAATTAATTGAGCGGATAATTTACCATTCGCAACTATACATTTTATATTCAAAGGTTTAGAACAATTTCTTATGGTAGAAAAACGAACATTGACTTGAAAATAAAAATCCGCAGTAAAATTTATTATTTGAACCTTCAGTGTTCTTTTTATTAATTTTATAACGAGATATATTTAGTTATTTATTTGTCTCAATCTTCGTTTTATAAACGAATAATTAAGTTAAATTATAAACACATAATGAAATGAAATAAAATTAAACATAAATCCAGCCACCCAATCATAATAAATACCGAATTTCAAAAATAATTTATTGAATAAGACGACGTTTAAATGAGATATTAACGTTTGGCATGGGCTTCCGTCCTTACAAAATAATGATCGACAATTTTGAAATTACTCACCACGTGGACGTACTTCTTCTTTCCAACTCCATTTGCGTGCTTAAATTTGTACGGCGAAATTTCCGTCATCGTGATCAAATGTCCGTGGTAAGCGCTATAATCAAAGAGACGAAGTTAGCTCACGAAAGTCTCATCAATTGAACGAATGAAATGAAATGAAAAAAGAAAGCAACACAGCAGAAGCTATTGAACGTTCAAAGTTCGGACCGACGCAGTCCACGACGATCAACTGGAACAAAATTTTGAACAGTCAAAGTTGCTGCAAATAAATCCCAAAGGAATGTCACGACTTATAGCATATGTGCCAACATACGTGGTCCACAGTGCGTTACCTAAAATGACAAGAAGTTTAAAGCTCTTAGTTCATCCTCCCGGAATGCCGTCGTTCCTCTTCTTCGTATCGCGGCAGAGGCCAGCTGTAAAAACTCGACGAAACAAGTTCGCCGTGTTAATCCGTGCGGACCCACGAAGCAAACGATCACGATTCTTATAATCGCGGGGATTCTCTAACGATCTAAATAATGAATGAAATAATATTAATGAAATAGAATTAGTATTCGAGTTTTGTGTGTATGATTGTGCTTTTGTGCTCAAGTTACAAAAATGATATTGCGGTTGAAAATCAGCCTGAGCGTCGTGTCCTTGGCTCAAAGACCGCTTCAGTTGGTTACAATGGGTTTAGTTAATACGAATTGAATAATTCTATCGAACTTTGCATTAGAGTTTAAAGAATCTTATACTTAACAAATTTTTTCAATTCTGAAATGACGAAAAGTCCGGGATTTCATTTGTAGTCAAGGAAAAAAGTTGTATGGCAAAATTATTTACAACAATTTGAAGAAAATGTATCAGTATTATTTAAAATCAAAACATTTAAATATTAATTATCAAAATCCATTCTCGTCATGATTTTTTTTTCAATAATCAATCTAAAAATCTTTTTTGCAGTTGTTTAAAATTCCTAAGCAACGTTACGAATTAGAGTACTTTTTATAAATATATATATATATATAAACAAATTGTCTACAAAACGTGGAAAAAATTTGCCACCTTTAACTTGACCAATAATGACCAAAGTATGTGATTCTTTAACAAAACTTGAAATTTTCTTGAGTGCACCTAATCTTCAACATAGTTTCGCAAATTTAAATTCTGTTAAGTTACTTTAAGATGTCGTAAGAATAAATTATGAGAAAAATGAAAATAAATAATTAAGAATAAACTTACTGGTCCAACACGATGACGTCCTTTTTCCCCGTATGGATTCTCGCAAGGCGAATAGCCAGGTCATTAGCTTCGCTCCCCGAATTGACAAAGTAACACACCGACAACTGCTTAGGGAATAGAGACGTCAGTCTACTGGCGCAAATTACCAGATTGTCGTGAAGAAATCGATTATTCGTGCAGAGCAGCGCCATTTGCTCTTGCCCAGCACGTACCACATCGGGATGACAATGGCCAACTAATAAAAGTTAGGTATCTTTGTAATCATTCTTCTAAAATTGTTCAAATTGGTCGGGCTCGGTTGACGGGGGCGCACAAAAAGTGTTCCTCTAACGAAAATTTTCAATTACTCATTCCCCGAGGAACTTGCGAAGCGAGCAACCGTCCAAAGGAATTCGCCCTTTGTTCGTAGCCACGGTAATTTATTTAAATGCAATTTCGCGAAATTAGCGGATGATCGCCGTACGTTTCGGTTTTACGAAAGGCCAAAAAAAAGAAATCACGCTCGCGCTTTATTGAACGACTATTACAGCGCAATTGTTTTCCGTTCTTCTTTCGTTTGCCATTTTCATTTCCGGCGCAGGGTGTCTGTCAATTTCGCCTCTACTTTCGCTGCTTATAATGTTTAATAGTCCAATTACGGTAATACGAAGCAGTCGAAAAGCGCACGTAGTAGCATTGTATTATTAAGAGTAATTACCGTGCACTTTGGCGAAACTGCCCGTAATTACGCCATCCGATAACAGCAACCGTGTTACTGCAAGCTTGGAATTCGGAAGATCTTTTTCTTCTAATCGTAGGTTACATGAAAACAGTTAAAGTCGTACCGTCATGCAAGACATTCCACTCGCAAGATTTCATATTTTCATAAGTATCAAAATTAGAACAAAGTGGAAATGAAATATGGCGTACCATATCAATAGTATGACCCCTATCAGGTTTAAGTTGCCAGTGCCCTATTAATGTGAATATTAAACACCCTATATAGCACTTGTTAGGTCCGTGTAAAACAGTGTTGGGCTAGTTAATAATCAGCAATTACTTGAATATTTGAAATATATATCCAAGTAATTGTTAATTGTTAATTAGCCCTGCTATAAAGACAAGAGAAGCAAGGTTTAATTCTCGGTAAAAATTTCTATACGACGAAAATAATTAAACTCCCCAATGTAATGGAATAAGTTAGAAAAAGGTTCCAGATCTTTTTTCTCCGTGAAAATTTGTTTCCTGTCTTGCATAATGAAGGCCCACTGTGCGTTTTAATTTTCAAATCGGTACCATTTCCTATCCATATTACAACTTCTACGAAAGGAGGAGGAACATCTAAATGGATAAGTTCGAAAATTGAAAATAAAATGGAAGTGCCTTGTCCGAAGGATTACGAACTTTCCGGTCGAATGCGATTCGGGCAAAGAATCTGCTCAAATAAGGTAAATTTAAAGCAACAACAATTTACTTTTACGGTATGTAGGTGGCACTAAAGTCACTCTAATCAAGTGGAAGGTGGATCCATCGAGAGAATTTCCATCTGCTGAGAGGCGCATGCGATATTACGTCCCTGATACGATATTATGCAAAATATATGCAAGTATATGTATTTGAAGGACGCATAACAAGTACATTCTGTCCTGAATTTACGATTACGTACTTGACGTTGATAACGAGGTGATTGTGGTTGAACGTGCACTTCCTGCATATTAACAGCTTTATCCAATCATAGTTCGTGCCGTTTTCAACATATATATCAGTTTCAGTTAGTTGCCAAGTTATTAATTTTCAACGGGACGATAATTATCGGCGAACTTTCTTTGTGACGAATGCCTTTTACCGGGCAAACGCCTCGCGTCAAATACGATTCAATTCCGTCGGCGCCTCGATTAAATTTTTAATTAACCAACATTATGGCGGGCTGATTGAAAATTAATAACCCCGCCGTCTCATCGAGTTTTCAATAATTCGATTGTTTAAAACCAAGATCGTTTTGCATGATTGAATTCATTAAGCAGTGTGATAATCGATATTGATCCACCCAACTCAACGATTGCGCAAAGATTACACGATAAGGATAATTTGTTGTCAATCACCAAATCAGAACGATGACTGAAATTACATTACGAAACATCGGCGATAAAACAAAGACACAATCGGAAAATTTATCAGTACTCGAACTTAATTAGTCGTTATGCGAGGTGATCGACTTTCAATTACTTTATCCACGCGATTTCTTTCGGCTCGTTTACTTTTTCGTTGATAAATTTCGTGTTTTCAAGAATCAAGGCGAGACGTCTTTTTTTATCTTCTTTTTTTCCTCGAAACCGCACGAAATTAGCCGTACGCCATAAATCAACGTCAATCAAATCTCGCAACGCGATATCTGTAACCGAACGTTCGAAGCGACTCGCCGCGAGGAGCGAGTGCCTGCGAATTTGTATTAAGCACGTCATGAATACAAAATATTCTGCGTCGGAATGATCTACTGGATGTTAATCCCTCGCACGCAACCCCGAAGAGATTAAATCAAAGTAATCGAGCCGACCATACAACTGTAGATGCCCGCATTATGCACGTTATGTACGAAATTTAATCATAATTATACATGCATTCATTAAAATTATTATCACTGCTTACCATGTGCGACATTATTGATACAATCCAAGTATTTCTCTCCCCTTTCGTCGTACATATATTGACTCTCGGCTCTTGTGATTTTTAACGGGTCACCGTCGTAAAACACTTTGCAAGATTGCCTGTGACAAATATTGACTGTTAGATGGACTCGTTACTTCAATTTTTTACTCACACAAATAACGATAGTATTTTACTTCGAATAAATCAATAATGAGGGGAAATCACAACATTGACACGAGGCGCGACTTTATTGAGAATTATTGTTTTAAAAGTGCAACAATTAGCGTGCCGGAAAAAGAATTCAATTTCAATTGTGGATGATATGCGTTTTCTTGATTTTAAGGTAAACGGTATACTTTGTATTATGAACCTGATGAGTATATATTTTTAATATCTTTGATTAAGATTGTACAATTTTATAATAAAAGATATAATCTGATAGATCAAAACAAAATAGGACTTAAGTCATCAATAAAAGGAGATAAATATACATTGAATTTTTCTACTAAAATTGATAAAACGCTTTTTATAAGACAAAATATTAATATATTAATAATTCAAAACGTATTTAAAAATGTATCTACTTGTCGTAATTGGGCGGACTATTTAAATTTTATTTTAAATGTCACAATTGAAACACCAGAGAATCTTGTCCTAAAAAATACGTTTGCTCAAATTTAGGGGAAAAATGCAATTTAGAGGAAAAATGAATAAATTTGTCTCCATGTGATATACTAAAGCTTTAATTTTATTGTTATTTTAACTTTAATTTTTGCAATGATTCATGATTCAAGTCATTTGATTAAAATCATCGTAAACCTATTTCTTTAATGCTGATCACATTAAAAAAATAACTGTATTAAATGAATGAACCACCATTAAAACATGTTTTATAAAAACGTATGTCACTATCCAGGAAAAAATATTTCGTTAATTACAGGACACGTGCGACTGCACGTAAAGTCACTCTCGCGATTTTTATTTTCCACTTGCAAAGACCAATAGAGCAGTGATTGCAGTTAAATCGTGCTTCATGGAAGCACGCTGCAGCGATATCTGGACATATAAGCGTAGAGCACCGATGAATTATCGCACGTGTCCGTAACATTTTATCGTTCGCACGATTCGGCACTATGCACGTGATAATATGCTAATTCGTTCCAAGATTCATTTGGCAATGTCACTGTCATTATCAGATGACCCAATCACTAAGTATAACATGGCATTTAATAAAAACGTTCATAGCCATAAAAAGATTCCCGAAAACCAGAACGGAATAGCCGTTCTGCCTTGTTAATTTTATTTACTTTATATTTACTTTAAATTAAATAGTAATTAAAAGACAAAGTAATGGAATTGT
Source organism: Aradophagus sp. ZL-2020 (assembly GCA_022817685.1). Taxonomy (NCBI): domain Eukaryota; kingdom Metazoa; phylum Arthropoda; class Insecta; order Hymenoptera; family Scelionidae; genus Aradophagus; species Aradophagus sp. ZL-2020. The sequence goes on from JABFOV010001062.1 coordinate 16,995, forward strand.
ATTATCTTCTTTCAAACTTATTTTCATATTTTTTTTTTTATTTCTCTTTGTTTAAAAAATAATGAATCTTTGTAATATATGTTTTTTCTTTCTTCTTTGTTGCCACTAAAACACATATTTAAAATTTAAATTCGTAAACGTTGCGTTCAATAATCGAAAAAAAAATATATATATAATAAATTACATAATCTTTCGTGTTAATTATTGAACTATTACGTTCCATTTTGTGATATGTGGCTTAAAATTTAATAATGAACACTTGTACAGTTTTCTTTTACTTCTATTCTTTTTCAACCTTTTTTTTATTCTTTTGTTCTATAAATCTGTACGGAGAACTTATTTTCAAATGGCATTGCGATAGAACCGCCGACACATGCACTACGGTCGGATTATTGCTTAAAAATTTTTTCGCTCTTTTATTTATGTCCTCTTTGGAATCTCAATACTGCCGCAGTAAGCACTATAGTTCATGTTTTAACATTTCTTATGATCTCAATATTTCGTACAAGTGAATAAAAATTAATGATAGGACTTGATTTGATGATTTATATTTCACTTTTCCAGAAGACTTTATCGATTTCAGCCTAACGCCTAGTTCTAACCTTAATTTCATGTAATCTGATGATACAAATCTGATGAAAAAAATTTTAATTATTTATAATTTAATGAATTAATAAAGGATGTTCTTTTAACTAAATGTTAATCTTTAACTGCATATTTGTCATTGCGAAAAATGTAAAAAAAATTAATTATCATATATTTGAAAACTAAAAACTTGCTTCATTGTCATCTTTTATTCTTCGAATAAAGAACAAATAAATTAAAACTCACCCAATATGCTGTTTCCGTAATTCAATCGTATCATTCTTCGGCATTTTCTCTAGTGAGCTTGGCATGATGTTGGTCGTTTGATATTTAAATTCTATTCCTGCCAAAAAAGGATTGATAAAATGTCAATATCAGCAATGTTAAGCAACTTTATAAGATAATTTATTATAACATAAAACAAAACTTAACATGAAATTTCAAAATATTTTAAACAAAATATGGAAAATTAAAATCATTTTTACTTATGACCACAGTGTTCACTCAGTAAAATTTCCTTTTTTCATCCGTAACATTTACAAATTCTATAGCGATACCCTTGCGGAGTTTTGAACTCAGCAACTTTCGCCCCATTTATTGTCGTTGTTTTTAAGTGCGGCGAATGTTACCAACTGTCGGTAACTTGATAAATTGCCTTAGAAAGTTGTACAAATTGCAGTTTGGCGGCGCACGTAAATTTTACTTTTTACTTAGCAATGTTTCGTAATTATACAGTAATAATATCACAAGTTACATCAAATTGTGCGTATAACACATTACCGTCGCACCTTTTATTTATAACAAAAATAATTTGGAATGACTTAATTTTTTCCGTGTAAGTAATTTTAAGACACTAAAAACTCTTAAGTCTTATGAATTCATTATGTTCATTGCCTAATATCAAAACACTTCAAAAACTCTTAGCTTATAAAGTATTTTGTCTTTTATAATGTAAATACTTAAAACGTAAATTTTCCTAAAACGAAATTTCAACGAACGTCATTAGCCTAGAATTACTATTAATCGAACTCGCGTAATTCTTTGCATAACGCGAGTAAAATAGTAAATTGCGCGGACTGTAAATTTATATAACTAGTCACAAGCGTCGATGACTTAAACATAATACGCCGTGTTCTAATTAATACTGCATAATTGCGCGGTATCTATTGCGAAACATAAATCTATTTTACTGTTCTAAATTGCAGAGCGAAGTTGGCGTTCACTGATTAATTTGTACGTCAATTTATAGACATATCAGAGATTTGATGAAATTCGAGTTGGCAGGTCTGGCTGAGCAAAACAAAAATTGCATAAATTAACAACATTAACGCGAACTGTTTCGCGACGCTTATCTCTTTAAACACGTTTTTTCCACGCGCTAACTTAATTTCACTAATTCAAATATGCGTTTTATATTTGCTGTTGATTAAATTTACGTTCAATTAAATATTTAATATAATTAATGCCGACGCACGGAACGAAATAAATCCATTCGCGTCGCGTCGTTATTCCACTTTCATTCATTTGTATTTGGCGTTGCACGTGGAAAATTGCACTTTTTACACGCGTCATTAAATGTATTACTGACGTGATTTTAATAATAAGTGTATGGATACTTCGTATGCCATGATACCACCTCGAAAAATGAAACAGTGGATGGTTTGTGAATCGCGTTGTTCGAAGACATGAAATCAACTGAAAGCAATATTTATTAATAATATCATTACTGACTTACAGTAGTTCATAAGTGCAAAGTTTAAAGATGAATAAAAGCATGAACTAACGTTACAATTTTAAAGATGAAATTTGAAAAGGTTGATATTTTGTAATCAAAATTGTAATTAAATGGAAAGACATAATTTAGACAAAAGCATTTTTCAGTTTTCAAAAAGGTATTTTAATAACGAAAATGTATACGAGGATAATGGTAATGAATATAACACATGATGATGATTACAAAATTTTATAACCGACAGATAACAAAGGTGAAATTTGTATAATTTTGCTACGAAATGTGGTGTATTGAAATTAAATTTACTTTTATAATGCAAAAGGTTAAAGTAATCTTCGTGTGTCGAATGTATAATTTATTATTATGACAAAGATACGGATATATGTAAAAACAAGTATGAAACATAATCATTAAAATGCAAAATTATCTTTCACAATATTTTAATCGTATTATTATGATATTTTTTTATAGTATTATTGAAACGCTAAAAAAATTTCTGATAGATTACTACTACTAATATAAGCGTGTCTCATTTCAAGAAATTTTTGGTATATAAGCAACCGTAAATGTCTTAATTCGTCACAATTCAAGACACTTATTTCTATAATGTCATTAATTCCAGAATTAATAATTTTAAGTTTCACTTAACTTCACATTTTTCTATGGTTATGGTTATGGTTATGGTTATTTCTAAGTTTGAATTTGTTAATAAAAAAAAGGTTGGAATATCAGTCATATTAAATATTATATTTATTTTTATTTAAAAAAATACTGAGCTAGCGATAACTTTAAAAATCAACATACAAAACTATTAATTGTATTTAAATCGATATTGAAAAAATTTTATATTTTTGTCAAAATTACAAACATCGACTACAATTTTTCAGCCACAATTTGTGACTTACAATACAAGTTTCTACTTATTAAACTTCTATTTTTCTCACCGACTTTCACAATGGCACAAGTGATGTAGAAATTCCAATGATTTGACACAAGAAAATGTTGCAGAATTTCACGTCACCGGCGAAATTAGTCTAACGAACCCCCGGCAGTACAAAAAACGTTATTTCACGGTTGAATCGTGCAAAAATCGTAATATCGCGATGCACGTAGCTCGGTTTGCACTTTTGCGAAAAAAAAAAAAAAAAAAAAAAGAAAAGAAAACAAAAGTAACGCCGAAGAGAAATTGTAGATATTACAATTAATAAACACGCGATATTAACATTTATCGAGAAAAGTGAAAAATTTTTTTCATCAGACCCCGCTTAATAACGGCCGATTGATTCGCCTTACAAATTTCAAAGTTTGAAATGAAAGATGGCACAATTAATTATGTTTTCAATTTGGAACTGGTTTCGCGAAAATGAAAGCCGAGCCGAAGGGTGATAAAGTTTAAATAGATTTGAAGCACGTCGAATGATAAAAAGGGATCATTTAACACCGTTAAAGACGCGTGACAAGAAACGAGAAAAGAAACTGGCGCCCTATTTCTTATTGAATGAACGTCGGAGGCGTGCAAGTTACGCTCCGAGGGAAGAGTGCAATCATACCTGAATTAAGAGACGGAAGTCGGTGATTCTTCGACTTCTGAATGCGGCTGTCAGCTGTGTCTCGCGACCTACTCTCGCGTGACGTCATATATACCCAAGGAGTATATATGACTTCTTGTGCGTACCATTGGCACGTTGGCGGGAAAATAGCGGGGAGTTGCGCGCGCATCGCCATATTTCGTGCGTATCTCCCACTATCAACGTCAACATTATCTCTTGAGTCACTTTGCCCGTCTTTTCAATAACATTCTACTATAAAGTCCCGTGCAGCAACTTAATTAACTGCATTGATATCGATAAGCTATACACATCTGCGTCTTTATCATTCTAATTATAAACATTTTAGTCAAATGCTTTGTCGTGAAAAATGATAATTCATTATTGATTACTAAAAAATAAAGTGATACTTCCCATATTGAGACCTATCATTTTGTATGTTTATTATAAGAAGTTTTCCATAAACTACTTAAATTAAGACATGCAGAAATTTCAAACTACTTAAAATAACGAGCTTTAGAAAACAAAAGTAATTCAAACCTGCTAAGCTTCTAGATTTCAATAGTTTGTAAAAGATTAATTTTTCCAATGTTAACATGGTATTTCTCTGTGATTTTAAAACATGTTAATAATATCAAAAATATTTTTAATGGGATGCGCTACTTTGAAATGATTTGTAATTTATCCCGTTTTTCAGTCAATGATTTCATTTAACGTGAGCTTGTTAAATTTCAATTATTGTAACAAGATCGTCATCACAGTTATTGAACGGTTGCCTGATGGATTGATTAAGTATATTAATATGAATATTTAGTAGACGTGAAGGCTGTCAAAGAGGTATTTCATGGCAGAATGTGATAGCCTGTTATTTACTCTGGATAATGTATTTTTAAAATGTAAATATTAATTTTTTGAGAGCTTCTTATTTATTTATTATTTATCATATTGAAAACATAATTATATAATCTTTTTTAAGTAATTTCATTTAAATCTAAATTGCTTTGTCTATAATATTGTTTTCTACATTGATTTATTTCCGTTTTTCTTTTTCTATCTTTGATTTTAAATTGATTATGAACGTTTTGATCAATCTATGAATTACAGAGCAATAATTTATCAATTTAAACATACTCACATTTATTACTTAATCTCGGAACAGTGTTTGTGTTTTAAACTACTACGTTATTTCACTTAACAAAGTCATTGTTAGTACTAACACAATTATTCAACAGTTCATGCGTGACTTGCGTGATACGTCAAAGTAGTACACGTCGGATGCTCGGCGCACGCATGATTCACACATTAAATTCTTTCAAACTGACATCTTGTATATAGACAAAGTGATCAGTGTACATTCGCTATGACCTGTACTTATTCATTACAAATGTTGCACATGTTATTTGTTTCAAAACAAGTACCACTTTGCAATATTAAAAAAAAAAGTGTGAGAAAATTTGAAAAATATTTTTCACTTTATCAACATGAATAATATGCAACGAATCCAACATTATCGATCCATTTTAATTTAAAGTTCGCGCGATTATACACTTGTCACGTAAACATTGCGCGAGGTAATATCATACCAATAATTTACAGCTTTCAACGTTAGTTTATTATCGCCGATTTTAATCGCAAAAATTAACGAGTGCTTAAATCCATTTGTTTCGCAAAGCCGGCAAAATGTTTAAAAATACGCTCTTTGTTAATACTACGATCAATTATATATCTCGAAAACGTTTAACTCGCGTGATAAACGAACCGGAAAAGTCGTTGAAACAAATCTTGTTTTACGCGATCGACAGCATGCGAATTGCACTCCAAATATTATGAAGCTGATAATTCAGCGCGAGATTCAAAACACAACACGCACTGCTTCATTACGACGATTTTACAACGTCGAACAAAAATCGAACGATTTTTGTTTAATTGAACGTTCGTAACACCGGATAGAAATTAATGTATGAAACGCCGATGAGAAAAAACTGTGAATTGAATATTTTTAATAACTTTCAATTAAAAATGATTTCAATTTCATTGTTTTTCCAAAAAGCATCTTTTTCATTCAATAGAATTTCCTTCAGTGAACAAGAGTTTCATACTCGACCGAAATATCACTAGATTAAAAAAAAAGGTATTCCTTTTCTTTCAAAATAATGAATTTGATTCAAAGTGTTCACATTGACATAAAGGGATTGTAAAAAAAAAACTTTTTTTCTTTCTAAAAAGAATATTTTTCTCCGCGAATATAGTGTAAAACAGATGATTACAAATTTATTAATGCAAATAAACGTCAAGACTGTTGTCGCACTGGAATCAAGAAAATTGAATTGCGCAAGCGATAATGTATTTTCGTGCTTGTATTCTTCTTAAAAGTCTTTACATTCAGTGACAATAATCTTATCGCAGATTAATGTACTTTCGAGGATTATATTTGTTTATTAATATCAGTGTGTACTTTGAGAGAAAATAATTGGAATGAATGGTAATCTTGAATGAGTAATCCTTCAAAGACAATGTTGATAAAGTTGCGGAAAATCGGCAAATAATAACAGGTATCAAGCGATCCGTCACGTGCACTCGCGTTTATCCCATATTTGCTATTAGTCTTGTGACACGTGCGGCATAAGTTGTTAAACTCGTTGTCGAATTTCATATCTCCTTTCGACACACGTGCGCGACACTATCTTTTGAGATTCACCACGTGCGCTTGCTTGTTGTTGTTGTCATTGTTGTCTTTTGTGGCTCGTGCTTAATACATGATCTTGCTTTTAAGCGCGATACATAGCAAATAATTGTAACCCTTAGAATTCATTCAAATGGAAATAATGTGATGACTAATTAATTTAAAGGTGCTTTATTTTATTGTTTACTTTCAAGGACCAGTTGTTCATTTGTTTATTTACTTTCAAAACGTACAGAAAAAAATTTGTTTCATTATAAATAGCAAAAATGATATTAAACGTCGTATAAAAGAATATTAATAAAGTAAAGTAAGGAAAAGTAATATAAAAGAATTTTTAAAGAAAATTATAGTATTTTTGGCAAAAATGTCTTCGAATAGGAACCTTTACTTTGTGTACATACATAACTTCTCGTAAATCACCAAAGATGTCAAAAAATATTGAATTTTATTATTTATTATTATTAATCGTTGTTTCGATCGGTATACTTAAGAGGATTATAAAAAAAAGTATTTTCATATCCCGTCAAAATATATTTTTTCGACAATTAATAACCGAGTTAATAATTTTTCAATTACTTTCTTTTGTCAACCTTCCGAATTAATTGCAGCAAATTGAAAACGATTTTGTTAAATATTACCGCGATGCACGTTTATAAAACGAACTGAAATTTTGTAACAAATGATGGCTAAGCGTGCTGCAATTATAAACTTCGTTAGACAGTTTTGTTGAGATACTTCTCAATTTACTGCTTCGAGATTTATTTGTACAATGTTTATAATTAATGATGAATCAGGAGCGCGGGTTTTTCTCGTTCAACGATTTTGTTTACACAAAACACAATTTACCACGTCGCTTGTAACGTCAAGATTTATTGATCTACCGAAGTTTTCTGCACGAGAATCAACATTCTACTGTTTGCGGCCAATTAGTAATTCAAAATAGTAAAACAATCTGTTTTTATTTTTCATTTCACCTTGGTTATGCTCAAAAACTCGATACCTGTTTTGCGCAATGCATATATTGACAGTAAACTTTTGTTAGGAAAATTGAGCCATTAAAAATTTTCCATCATTTCTCAAACAGTGCAAAGAGTTTAAATAAAAAAAATAAATCAATCAATCAATCAATCAATCGGTAAACAAATATATTTAATTGCAAAGACAATTTGTTTGTGCGTTTTTGTATAAATATTTATAATAAAATTTATAAATATTCAGAGAAAAAATTTATCTATATCGACAAATTAATAAGTCGTAGAAATTGAAAACAATTCTGCATAAATTATTAAAATTCTTGATATAAAGTTTGAATTTCGTTCGTTGAAATTCCATGGAAAATTAGCTGTATCTTTTTCTCGCGTCCATCAATCGTATCACGTGCTAAAATGATGGAGAGTTTCTCCAGGTTATTAATGGTTACGTTGACATGTGATCAAAAGTCGCGTTTCTCAAGAAGCAAATCAGCTTGAAAGACGGATTTGCTTTTGTACGTTTAAAACGGCGCTTACTGAGATTAGTCGTAAAGTCAATATTGTTGCACAACGATAACGTGCATGAGCGATTGTCGGAAAAATTTCCGTACTCTTTTCTCTACAAGTTACCGTATGTTTGGCATGTAATAATTATTCAGTTTGCACAATCAACTTTAAACGACGCTTCGGTTAGATTTTTGATCGCTAGAGTTATTATTGTTCGATAACAAAAGATTTTTATATATAATGAAAATGAGAGGAAAGATTTATACAATGTCGCACATTGTACGAATATCACATTGTTCGCATCTTTTTATTTTTTCTTTATTTGCGAAAATGATATCGAATCAATGGTAAATACTAGTAAATTTCCAACTGATATCTATTTGATTGTATAACTGAGTTTACGATTAAGTTCATTATATTTTTATCTACGGCCAACGTTGACGTAAATGTCTTTACCACACAAAATGTCTGAATTGCAAAAGTATCACATCATATATTTTTTCTTTCTTTTCTTTCGAACAATTTAACAATTTTTTGGGAATTCTATGTCGTTTTTATGATTCGTTTTGTATATGATTTCCATGATTTGAATTTTTTAATTTTTTTTCAAATACAATTCAAATAAGCGGCAAACCTTATCGATGATTTCATGGAAAAACTCCACGTCACAAATTTAAGTTTCATAGCTTATGTTTCAAGAGCCCCGCGCTTTAGATGTATGTTTCAAGGTCAATTTCCCTTTGTTTCAGTTGACAAAGTACAATCAAGTTGAAATGTTAACAAATGAACAGACTTTAATACAGCTCAAAAAAAAACGATGATTAGCGTTAACTAACTGATTTCGATAAATACTCATCAAATACAAAATGTCTTTAAAACATAAATTTGACACGCGAGATTCTTCTTTGTGACCATAATTATGTAAGGTATTAGGTCACAATTATTATGAAACTTGTGTAATCGCTAAATATTCATACGCTCGTTGCGCACTGCGGTAACGATTGGTCGGGTCGGAATTTAATATTCAATTTCGAAAATCATTTACCGTTTCGGCAGCCAGAATGCATTTCCTAAAAAATTCTGTTTGCAGAGCAAATCGTTGGAATACATACTGCTTTATGCTTGTCTGATCTTTCGTTTTCTTGTTTAACCATGTGCATTTGAGCTACGTGAATTCCTGGAATATGCAAAATAACTTGTTGTAAAAAAATTAAACGTTTGAATGTAAAAACGTACAATTTTTTTCTAAAATATCAATTACTTTTATATGTTGCACAAGTTTTGTATTCGAATATGAATTCCATTGAACGATTACGACCACTTGATTGAATTATAGCCATTAAACCGGGACAGATAAAATTATTAACAATGCATTTTGAAATGTTGCAAAAATCAACATTGATCTTTAATTTACTTTTCCATTCACTTTAACAAGTATTTGCGCACGTACAGAATCTAATTTGCATCACTAATGATGTAAAGCTAGGTACACTTCTCAGCGATACAACAAGAAAACGTTGAATCGATGTTCCTGTTATCAAAGTCTATTTACGAATCATTTTCCTCGAATATACCTTCAGACCAGACATTGAAAGTAACGTCATTATGAGTAACGCGTTACTCGAAAACGCTTCATTTTTTTACCGCCGATGTTACTTTCTTTTTTCCGAAATAATGGTAGTGCGTTACATTTTTTGACGGCAAATAACGGTAACAAGTTGTAGGAAAATTCCTACACAGTTTGAATGGTATCATTAATACGATAGAAAGCGACCCCTATGTGAGTATAAGTACTGAGACATGTCCATTTTGATATTCCGATATATTTTTTAACTCGTTGACTGGCATATCGTGTGAAATTTCTTTGCGTGTAATATTGAACGATCGCGAATTTTGGATAGATTAATTATTTTTTTATTTAAATAGACGATACTTGGGTCGTTGTCAGTATTGCCAGATTCGTCGGGAAAACCACCAAATCTGACAATTCTGTCAGTTATTAGTTTCTTAGAATACATTTAATAATAATAATTGTATAAATAAAATTAAATTTGTCTCATAAAATAAACGCTTTCTGTGTTTCTTTTCGACAGGTAACATCGTTTTGTTACAAAGTTACTTTTTTACGGTAACGCGTTACATTCGAAAAAAATTATTTCCAATATCAGGTTCGTACCACTAGCATGAAAATACATATTGGAGCATCGAACTCTGACTAAAGATATTATTCGCGCGTCAAACATTACATTCGTTCCTCTCCTAACTTTGTTATCAGTGAATAATGAAAGCTCACGTACACCGTGGCATCACGGCACTCGCAGATGCTCCATCTGCGTCTATGACGGCCGATAATTTAGGAGGAATGACCACTGTTAAATCAATAACCAACAAAGCAACCATTATGAGGGTATTGCAAAAATGTCAAAGGTTGCATAATGCAATTTAAAATGATCTAAAATTACGATTTCCGATTTTACATACAATTACAAAATGTGCATTTAATATAAATTAATTTTTGATATTTTATTTCAACTTTTAGTAAGAACCAATTTTTTTATTCGAACTTGAATTAACTAGTCATTTTTTTTTAATTTAATTAAAAGTTTCGATAATTAATTTAAAATAAAAAAAACAAACTTTTTTTTCAAGTCACAAGAAACAACAATGTTTTTACCATTGCTCGTTACGGCTATTACATATAATTTGATAAACATTTAACCGAAACGTTTCATTATTCAAGAAATTAATAGTGCGTCATGTAAATTAGTTAGTAAAGGTAAAAAACGCTAAAAAAATGACATCGAGCAATCACTCGCAACGGCCAATATGCATTACAATGTGGATCGAAATCGATAAAGCGGATTGCATATAAAACTTGGACAACTATAAATTACCGTTTGCCGACAACGAAGCAGATGACATTGAAAGACAATTTAACAAACGTCAACTATCCTCGTTTTGACTGCTTTTGACATTGTCAGATCACAATTTATTGTGACGTCGTTTGATTCTTTTATATCCCTGATTTATCTGCGTATTGTTCAAGCGTCACAAACGTTTTTAGAATAAAAGGCCAATTAATATCACTTGATAAACAATCAATTGTTTTCAATATTTCTACGATCAGTTGTTGTTCATCTTTTTATTTTCGTTTTTTATATTTTTATGTTTTGTACAATTTTATTCCGCAAGAAGTAATGTATGAAAAGAATAATGGAAATATATTATTTGGCTAATAAGTTTAAAAAAAGTAAAAAAAAAAAAACATTCATTTTAATAATAGATAACAAGAGTAAGATGTAAAAAAATTTAACAACTCTTTTCGCAGTCGGTAGGACTCGAACCTACGCTCCCAGAGGGAATCTGATTTCTAGTCAGACGCCTTAACCACTCGGCCACGACTGCTT
>JABFOV010001063.1:0-28406 GCA_022817685.1 Aradophagus sp. ZL-2020
TCCCACATCACCACCCACGTTATATGTGTATCAGCGTCCGTTGTTAACATTTTAATCTATTCTCTTCATTATTCTACAAAAAATACTCACCGAATTATTCAAACTTCTACCAGTCGGCTGACGTTGATTCTTATAATAAACACCACTATATTTCTAAATTATACTAAAATACAAATTAGATTTCTTTTGAATGAAAAAAAATTCTTTTTATTATAAATTTTTTTTTTTTTTTTTTTTGTAAATAATGTCACATTCGTTGAACTTTTATAATTTTGTACATCACTTTTAGCAGTAAAAAATATTACGACCTTATATTCTTAAATTGCCATTTATTAAGTTTTCTTTTCCTCACTATTCTTTCGACACGGTAACTTTAACTTTTTTATTTTCATCGTCGTCACTCGTTATTGTTTTTACACGTTCTTGTATCGCCATCGCGCCGACTCGTTCTTATTGTTTATTATTTATGTAGAACACAGTGAAAAGAATATGTATCAGTTCACTGAATGATTCAACGTATTGAATATGTATCGGATCCCATCGAACAATAGACGAACGTATGATAAAAACTTTTTTTCCCTGAGATAAACTAAAAGTAGCGTAGAAGAGTAGAAGCCTTCGGAGACGTCACCTCCGAGAGACCTTTGACACGACCCGAAAGCGCGTCACGAAACTTTGCGTTGTTATGCAAATTCGTAATTTGAGAGCAACCATTGTGGTTGTTAACGCGCCGCGACACAACAATAAACGTCATTTATGTGTTACAATTTTTTTATTCAATTTAACAACTTCTTTTTTAACAACGAAAACCGCGCAATATATTATTCGCATGAAAAGACAATTATCGAATAAACGTATTTTCGTTGTGCGAATTCCGGCTGGACGTTAGCGCCAACCAAGAAAGTCAAACGCAAATGGATGTAATTTATTATTTGACGGGGTATATAAAAATGGATCAACGTTGAAATGACTCGTAATAAGACGTCTCGGAGTTAAATTTGCGAATCGGCATGACAACAGTACGAGTCCCGACACGTCACGTGAAAATAGTATTTGAAGTAAACGAGGTGTCATTTTCAAAGAGTAGCGTGACGTCGAAAATGTCTATCGCATCGAACAATCATGATCGACTTTATTGCACGAATTGTTTCACCAGCATTTTCAATAATGCTTTATTTATAAGTCCTGACGTCGACTTGACATTGCTGTTGCATATACTTTTGTTACGAAGAAATGCAATTTGAAACTACCTTTGATTCCTTTTATGAAAGACGCTCGAAACAAAGACGTCGCCTTAAAATATTTTTAATTTTCATGTTAAATTGATTGTGAAATTAATTGTGAAAATTTCGTTACGAACGATAAAAGTTCGTTTCCTTTCGGGGTTATTTTAATGTTAATAAGAAAGCGGCTCCATTGGGGAAAGGTAATGTTGGAGAGAAATCACACGTCGTGAAAAATGTTGGTTCATTGACGCCGACTGAAAAAATGAAAACGACTCCACCCTTGGCAAAAAATGAACCCTAAAAAAATGCTTACCCCACGGGAATATCGGCCTCCCCTCCGAATCCTTGGGTGTCGGCGCTTCGCGCGTATCAAAGTTAGTTATTAACGGAAAAAGGGCAAGCATTAATATTGTCCATAAATATAGAACTTATTCCCTCGTGCTGCACAAAGTATGAACCTCGTGTGCATTATCCCCTCCCTTGTCTCGATTGTCTACAAAAAAGTACGATTCGAGATCAACATATGGCATCTTATTCCCTGTTTAAATTAGTCGTCAAAATATAGATAAAGAATACATCGCAAAATTCACCGAATCAAATGTTATTAACAAAATTATTGCGACAAGAATTAAGTCTTGTTCTTTTTGATTTCAGCTTACAGTTTAACTTTCGTTTTCAGAATTCCAGAATAGTCAGTCATGAAAGAATAAGGTGTTATGTCAAAAAAGTCAAAGTAAAAATTACTGTGTACAAAAGAGTTTCTTCCTGACAGTGTTATAAGAAAAGAAATTATAATTTCGTCAAGCAAGTTAAAAAAAACATTATTTCACAAAATCTACGTAGTCATTTCGTAAATTATATGAATTATTAAAAAACATAATATATCTTTTAGTGTATCAACTGTATCATGAGAAAGCAATTTAAAATTAAAAAAATAGTCAATCACTAAATACTTGCATCAATTAATTTTCGAAAACTAGAACTAAACAATAAAATTTAATATCGTCATTTTTCATCTATTTTATTAAATTCTGTACGAAGCTTTTAGATATATCTTTTAGAAAGTAAGAAAATTAATGATCTCTGACGAAAGTAGATAAGTTGGAAAAGACTTTCAAACAATACATTGCTTATTAATATTTGCGCCGTTTCGAAGTAATTATAATTCATATAATGCAGGAAAGTATCAGATAAGAGCATTATACAATAATAACTGCGCTAAATGACTCTTTTATTAATACAATCAAAGCAAAGCTTATAAATTATGTATCTGTATATTTTGCTCGAGTTCAATATTATTCTTTTATTGGATAACAGTGCTGATAAATAAATTCACGAATTGCTGAAGGCCAGTAATAAAAAGTAACCAAGATAAACGCGCCGTTCACACGGACCCCGAGGGCATTTTGCTACTAATGCATCACGCTCCTGGTCCTCCTTTCCTGCAACACCGATTGTTCTATAACCTTACCGTCCCTCTTCATTTTCATTGGTACTCATAACGCGAAAACTAAACTACACCTTTTTCTTCACTTTTATTCGGCAGATTCAAATTATCTAAATAGTGCTACTGAGAAGCGAGAGTTGCTACGTTTACATCAAACTTCTCATTTCACAAAGTTTCACAAATGATGACCAATTTTTTATTGTTATATAAAAATGAATGTTTTGAGATTTCTCATAGAATGTTGCAGTACACTGAACATTTTCATTTTCTCGCAACACTTTTTCAAACCAAACTAAAACCTAATTAAATACAAAGTTACCAACTTGGCATTCTCACAAGTGTCGCTAAAAAAGGTAAATCGCTTTCAAAGTCAATGAGCTCGGACGTATAACCACAACAGAATGTTAGTCTTTTAATGATAACGATCCTCCACAATAAAGTCTGAAAAGTAATAACGCGATCGACGAATTGAATTTATAAGCGACGCACAAGAAACCCTAACGGAGAACACCCAGAATGGCGAAAAAACATTAATAATAAAATGCGTGCAAGAATGGGAAGCCGAGAAGGCGAACAGGCCAAGAGAAGGAGGCAAGAAAAATAGGGAAAAAGGATGAAGTATAAAAGACGAGCCGGGGATGATTTAGTAATGAAGATATTAACGGAGCGAAAGTGCGCAACAGAATACTGAGATTCAACTATCTAACTGCCGATATAACTCAAGTTTACGACTTCTACTTGGCCGCTCCTTTTCGTACGAACGCGTGTTGAATTGTGCTTTTGTCTTTGCAACGCAGTTAATTAAGCCACAAGCTAGAGGCGCGAAAACGACGGTTGCAAATATTGATTCGCCTCGGCCGTGTTGGCATCAAAAAAGTCGAGACTGGAATCGCGAATTCCCGCGCTCGACGATGGCCGGCGAAATGTCAGTTTTTATATTCGCCTCGCTTTACGACGAGCGAATTCGTGCTCGCCGCGAGAATAACGGTTTACGTAAATGAAAATGGACTCGTCATCAAAATAACGAAACCCGAAGACGACGGCTCGAGGAATCGGAATTGTTGTTAAACCGGAGCACGGCGAAATGGCGAAGCACGCGCAGAGTAAATATGCCGCATTGGAATCAAGAGGACCTCTTTTTTCCAGCTACCGTTTTGAATGTGCTCTCTACCAGGAATTAAACGAACGACCTTAAATTAAACCACGCTCGTACCCGGGTCGTAAGTCTGACACTCGCGATAATTCACGTCAACCCACGTCGACGGCTGAGCAGACGTGCATACGAATGGCTCAAATTCGTGTGGTCGTCGGGCGATAAAAATGAAACGTAGTCGCAGGAGAGATGAATAAAAATATCAGCGCGGACGAAATAAATCGGCTATTACAAAACTATTACGGAATTAAACGCATTGTGTCTGCGACTGAAATAACGTTATGTATTCCGCATTGTTCTAAGATGAAATGTCCGCCAAGTCTGGCCAAAGCTAATAAATAACCGCGAACCAATCCGACGATGATTTTCAATGTATTATTGCGCCTTTCAATAGGTTCGATCAAGACACATACGATCTGGTTTGATTGTCGGTAATAACACCACAAAAGCAAGTGTTTTAAAATAAACGACAATTTTTAACCGTTTTAAAATTTTAGATAAATTTTCATGTTAAATAGCGTGCGAAATTTGTTTCGTGTTTGTGAAAAATTATGTAAAATCTTTATGAATTCTATTTAAAAACAGTTTAAACAAATAGATTTTCAATATGAATTCAGCGGAATCTTATTTAATTAATTGCTTTATTGTTTTACACAAATTGAATATTAAATGTCACAATATTTGTTGTAAAATCAGTGTCGTCGATTAAGAAGAATGATATGCGGTGCATAAAATAAACTGTAATTACAAACGGAACGGTATATAACTCGGAAGAAGTAGAAATAATTAATGGCTGCGAAAGCGACGATTTAATCGTCGGAGAGGAAGATTTTATCGCCATAAAGTAAAGCGATAATTAATTAAAGCCGTGAGTAATTTGGGAATGTAAACGAGTTGAAACGGACTACCCATTGGCATAAATACAACTCACTTAACAACCTGTTGCTGAACGGAAGATGGGACAGGCTGTTTCCACAGGGTTGGAAAAGTGGTGCAGCGGCTGTGATGCTGCGAGCCAGCAATTAAGTCAACTCGCAGTATCAACCCTTAATGAATGAAGCCGATAGCCCGCATCCCACCGCCACGAACCCCATTAGCTAACTAACCCCGAGTTATTTGCATGTCTGCTCGAATTGGGGGAGCACCGAGATTTGTCGGAACAATTACGGCTGACTTTATGGTCAGGTGCTTAAAGGCTTAAAGATGAAGTCCTCTTAAAGCCATATTAACTATTAAGGAAACACTTTTCCTTGATTTTCATCACCGATACAATGTTTATCACATCATCCTGTAACTTTTATTTCATTCTGATTGTTTGTTTTTAAATCACGAAAACGAATGCAGAAGTAATGTTTTAAGTAATGTTTTTAATGTTTTTTTTAACGAAATAAAATATTTATATTAGATATAAGTTTTGTTGAATTGATTTAATTTTATTTAAATTAAATAAATGATAGCATTGAAAATTGAATTTATAATAAGAAAACACATGTTTTATTATCTTTTTTTTTTATGATTTGCAGCAATTCCGAAATTCAGCATAAAATTTTGATGTTTCAATCGTGATTAAATAGTCACTTCATGTCAAATAATTCACTTATGAATAAATACTAAAATAAACTCATTACCGCAATCATCTTTATTTTTAATATGAAAAAATAAAATACAAGAAGTTGTTTTTCTAATACACGTTCTATTATAATGAATATTAAATCATTGCACCTTATCGACAACTATCTCGATTGAAAAAGTGATCGCGTGCTTTAATACATTTTGTCCTCTTAACTATTCTTGTATTATCCGATCTATACTCAACATTAATTCATCGACTACATTGTCATTTATTAGTTAATTTATACAAAATGAAAATAACCAAGTCGAATTTTCAACAAGAAATGTATGTATATAATGTTAGAGAACTATGTGATTGCATTATTAATAAGAAAAAGTTCCATTTTCATATATAATTCACTTTGCATTCTTATTATTTATTTATTTCGATGGATCGATACACCTTTAGTGTTACAAATTATATAAATAAGGAAACACATAACATATTTTATTAGAAACATTTTTCTTATCGTTTGCACGTATCTTATTGTATATGCAAATATACATTCATTATGCATTAATCCTTTTTCTTTTTTTAGCAAACACGAAATAATTTGTAATACTTACCTTATATTTAAAAAGTAATTTGATTAAAATTAAATTTCACAACGAATCCAAATATGTTATGTACGCTACGGAAATACGAGCACCAGACTCCACGGTATTATGTAATTACATGTACCATTTTCTGACTCGTAAGGTTTCTTAATCCGTCGCACAACTCGCCCTACTTCTACTCACGTACTTGTCGCTAATTACACTCATCAGTGACCGACGACATACGAAACTGGGACCAGTCGTGCTTAGGAACCTACTGTAAATAGCTTCCCGTCGAATGTTGCAAAGGCCACGAAGAAGACCCTGATATGCCCTAGTCGATTTTGATTTCTCACATGTAACTTACTAATACTAAATTACTTTAACATTTGCCCTGTTTCATTTATATCCGACACTAATCCCTAGGACGTTATATTTGCTCTTGCTATGTCCCATGATACTTATATAAATGTATATAATCAATATCTTCAACTAATATTCATCTAAAGCTAAATGACATTTTTAAAGTGCATTAAAATAACTAAATAGTAACCATACAAATAAGGACCTGGCCTACTTACAATGTTTTAAACAGTGCACTAAAATAGTATTATTAATTAAACGGTAAAATTGTTTCTATCGTTTTAAGTTGTTAATGAATCTGTATTTTTCGGGATAAGAATCATTCAGGTACACGAAGAATACTAAATAATTTACTATCTTAATTTTTTTTCTCTAGTAACGCCAGTAATTGAAATTGCAAAAATATCGAAGATTCGTTATTTTTTACTACAGTCCATGGCAATTAAATCTCTTTGAATAGGGCTGACTTATATAAAAGCAATTATACGTCAAATTGTCTCTCACTTATGAATTACTATTTAAATAACAAAATTTCGTGATATAACTATTAAGATGAGGGTTCTATTTGTACCTAATTATTTTATCAGAAAATATGAATATAAATCAGTGTTCATCATTAATGCATGACAATTTATTTTACTCATGAAATCGCAATAAACAAACAGCTGATTTAACTAATAAAAAAACAAAATACATAATAAAGAAATTTTATGCAATACTCGTATAAACCTAATAGCAATTACCGTTAGTCTGACATACAAACTTTTTTTATATACAATCTTTACTAATTCATGATCACTGAAAAAAACATTTGTCTTCAAATATGAGAAATAAAATTTGTTTAAAGTTTTATATAAGACATTATATACGTTATTATACCTAATATAAAAAAAATCCTTTTAAACTGTCACAAGGATTCGTAGGATAATGAAAAAACCGGGTTTGATAATAAAAGGAATAAAAAGGTGAATTTAATTTTCGCAGACGTCGCTCGTTACTTAACGGAGTGACACTTACGAAGGAAAAGCCAGCGTTATTAATTTCGGATTCCGCTCGGATGCTGGAGGATGAAAGTGTTTGAATAATAACTGTAGCCGACCACCTACGATCTGTCTATATTGCGCCCGCAGATAATAAAAAATATTTGGTCTCGATTGAGTTGTATGAGAAAGCATAGCAAATGCGGGACGGCGGCTTAGCGAGGATTTTCCAATTATTACGATCCCACGGTGGCCCAATAAACAATGTTCTGAACTAAGCGCGTGCGTAACGAATAAATGAAACCAGGAGAAAATAATTTCCCAATTATCACCGGCGAGCGAGTTGCGAGATTGCAAATGAGGCGGTGAAGAAAAAAGTGGAAATTGAAGTCAGCGACTGATTTATACAATGTTTTAATAGAGGCAGAAAAGATGCAAAGACAAGCGCGGGAGAAGAAGCGTAAAAAGAGAAGGAATTCCGAATGCTCGTAGCGTGCATGTAAATACATGTTGAGCCGATTCCGCTGCTTATGTATCCAAGTCTAACATGGGTTTCCGCGCGAAAAGATTCGATCCGAGTTGCATCTCTGATCTGCGTAACAAGCTCGACCCAACCTCAAGTTACTCCCCAAATCAGGCACCCTCGCTTATGCTTAACGATGTGCCAACAAAATATAGACTTTAGATAAAGGGAATTGTAAGCAGATTGAGGGACGAGTCGGCGAAAAGAAAAAAAAGGAAACAGAGGCCACGGGCGGGAAGGGCGGAAAGGGGGGAAGGTTAAGGAAAAAAATAAGGCCGGGAATCCGTTTTCTATCATCTCTCGCGAGCATTTATTTTCGCCGGCGAATTTTACCCCTTAATTATCCGGCTGACAATTATTTTTAACGACTCCGCGATATCTTAACAAGACCTAATCTGCCGACGTGGCATCGAGGTCGAAAGACTTTGCAGAAAGGGTGCCCTTTTTCTCCCGTACGAAATCTTCTTTTAAAAACCTCTCACTCCGATTATAACAAAAGAAACTGCCGCTTGAAGAACTTTGAGAACTAAGGAAAACAGTACGGGCAAATGAAACTCCGAGCAACGAGATACAATTGAAACTGTCACGTGAAATTCGCTTGGAAATGTTTGCCCCGGGTCGCAAGCAATAAATTAGCTAATCGGTTTGATTTGTTTAATAATCTTATTAAAACAAGTTTGATTAAAGTATATCTTTCAATATAAAATAAAAGTTGTATTAATTTCAAAAAAATATTGTGTTTAAATAAAGGATTGAGTTTTTCAATGCAAATATTAAAATATAACTATCAAATTAATTACCATTCAATACAAAAATATAATTACATTTTTTATTATAAAATTTCGAAAACATTTCAATAATTTTTTTAAAATAATTTTAATAAAAATAACATATGAATTTGAGTAATTCAATGAAGATAAATCAAATTTGTGATATAAATTGATTCAATTTACTCAAACTCTTATACCTTTAAGAAAAATTTTTTTACAATGCATAGATTTCTTTTGTACCAAATTACCATTTATACCCAAACTATCATTATTAAACGTGTATTTTACAAAATTTATTTCTCTCGCCATCGAATAATTGAATATGTGTGAAATGTATAAATAATTTGACGTTGGAAAATAATTTCCCGAACTCTCAAAATTACTATATCGTTCTTATTCATTTTACACTAATAATAACATTGACACTTATTATTTCCATCTTCGTAGAAACGGCAAATAATTTAAGGGCATCAAAGTCCGCACGAAAATCAACATTTCTAAAAAATCTATTCCGCAACTACAGGAGCGCAGCAAAAACTGATTTAAACGTTAAAAAAACTTCAATACTTTTCGAATGATTTTCTTCCCGCATTTACGATATCTCCTCGACAATCAGAGTTCATCAAGCGAACAAAATGAAATAATTTGTTTGCATGAAACAAAGCAAAGAGAGCGAACAGCGCTCTAGATTTAAAGATGTTCATTAAATCGCTTGACGACAATAATGACAGTCCTTCACAAGTCACTCTCAACCCATCTAGCTCCCATTTTGCCCACTGCTTACCGTCACTTATCGTCACTTAGCACCGCTGATAGTTAAAGTATCAGAAACACGTTACAAAACTATCTGCGTGCAAATCGACGCGCGAGTTCCCATAAGCAACGGCGCGCCGTGAACTTTGCCTAAGTGAACGGTTGTTACGCGGTCTTCAGCCGAACAAGGCGATGTTAAGGCCATAACAAGACGGCATTTGAATTTCATCGGGGTGGCAAATAAGGCGTTTTCGATGAAAGGAATTTCGGGCTATTCCGTACGGATTAGATGCCGAGTGAAATGGCGAGGTTGAATAAATCAGTTGTGTCGCCATTAAAATTAGTTTGAGTGGAATACCGGTTCGTGAGTCATAAATCCGAGCTCTTTTCATGACAGTTAAATATACGAATAATTAGACGAGCGGCGAAAGAACGGACGGAGACAAACGGGCACGACGAGACCGTCAACATCGTATTAATGGGATAATCGTACGCTAACTGACCGATTCGGGGGTGGGGTGGGTCGGTGGGTGATAATGATTTTATAGTCAGCTGAACTGCTCCTCGGTTGCGGGGGGTGAGACAATTGCTCCGATAATACGGGCCTTCCTGCCTGGCACCCGATGATACCAACTGCAAATCAAGTGCAAACTGCGACCAAGAACACCGGAGAAGAATAAATATTCAACTCGCTAATCACTGCTCGACTCTCTTTCGACGCGCGACTTTGCTCGCTGCTACTTCTTATTAAACGGGGATATCCTTTTTATTTGCTCTGTGCAACTATTCATTAATTTTTTTTTGTCCTTCTTCTTTCTTGAGAACGTTGATATTTTATTATATATGATAAATCATTTCATCTTTCTAAGGCAAGATTGAATCTAATCTTCTGTGAGATCATTTGAATTTTAAATAAAAAAATATACAACTTTGTGACGTGGTTTTACGACTCATCCTTAATCATGATTTAAAGTAATTCCGATAGGTTTTGAGAATATCTTCATTTCGCTTCTGGATCTGTTTTTATTTTTACTAATGTAATACTTATTTGATATAAGTTTGTTGATCAGAATGTAAGATAGAAGTAAATGGTGGTTTAGCATTTTTAGTTATTTATTTACAGTTAATATTATTCTCATCTTGTGAGATCAATGTTAAAATAAGTTTTTTGTCGAATTTTCGTCACTGACTTTATGTCGTTGTGGTACTGATCTCAAAATTATAAACTTCATCCCAAACTTCAAATAACTTTTACCATTTCAAGTCCTCTTTAGTGTTTCATTTGTGCAACATACTGCAAATTTTGATTCCGGAATTTTACTTGTACTAAGAGTAATTGTCCCTCAAAAATAATTTCAATTAATCAATATATTTAAAAATTCGGTACTTCGTTTCTTCAGATAATACCGGATAACAAAATAAAACAATCACAAGGTGGTATCAACCCAAACAAAAAAATAGAAATCGCTTAAAGTTTGTACCAACGAAAGAGCTGGTAAATTTTTTTTCAATAATATCCTCCAGATCGGTTGAGTACGATCATGAACCGATCATTTTTTTCCCATCGGTGTGTCAGAAGCTGCATTGATGTTGCGGAATGTAACACGTCAAGAAATGATTATTGGTCCATTCGTTTTCGTTTATTTTTAGTGACGGCTCGAAGCAAATTACAATCGTCTAAATTCGATGCTCCGGGCTGCCAATCGCAACGTTTCCATGCAAACGACCGGTCACTAATGGCCGAACCGTAATGCCAGCTCGGCGTAGGAAATGCAGGCGGGTAGAATTGAGAATACGAAGCGGCAGAAACCAGAAACCTCGATGCTGTATTCCCTTCCGAGACAACTTCTATCGCAACTCATGCCGTAAATAACATCCAAGTTAGATATAAGCCCGCACCTTTGCGGGCATCGAACTTGATGAAAATAGCTTCGGCCGGCGTCAATAATTAATTAACCAAATTTATCGAAACGATACATTTAATATCATGTCTGATACACTTGGCAAGCGATATCACGGCCACCATTCAGATAAAACATCGTTTTCCACTTCGATTTCGCGTTGATTTCGTCTAGAATTGAGATTTCGTAATAAACGTTAATTCACGTCCCGTCCCTTCAACGTACTTTCATTTGCGCGCGACATTAAAGTTTAAAAATAAATATACTTAAGGGGTCCCGTAAGTCGGAGTTTCATTCTCGCTGGACATAAAAATGACTTTAATTGCCACGGTAATTGATGCCCGACGTATGAAAAATAAACAATTTGACTAACTTCGTATACATAATATGGAAATTGTGTCAAATATCTCGTAAATATTTTTCGGTGTTTCGGTGCCTCGTAGTTTTTGCATTAATAATAAAAGAGAAAACAAACGCGGATAATGTTGGTTTTGTCGTAACCAATCGTGTTCTTTACAATATTCAAAATAAGAAAAACAACTCGTCACGGGTATATTTTCAATAAATACTTATATGGGAATTTAATTTCGTGGCAAATTATAAGCATAACTCGTGGTCACAATTATTCCGCATGGAAAATAATTCTCGCATTTCAAACGCTAAGCACGATTGATAGAGATATGAAATTATTGTCGAAACAAAAATTATTGAAATAACGTACACACTTTCACTCCGTCGAAAGTTTACAACTATTCATTACAACCGAACTTTTTTCCGCACTTTTAATTGGCCATTCCAACGTCTCGCAATCAACTGTCTTATCATTTTTATTCAGAGTCAATTAGCGGCGATTTTTCCGCGTGTCATTAATATCCCTTTTAAGCAACGCAAAACGAAATATTATTTTCAACAGGCATCAAATAGTCCGATTGGAAACATTCTAATTAAATAACTTTAAAATTTAATAACAGCAGTTGGAAACACGCGAGGGCTTAATAAAATATCGGAAAGAAAAGCACTTTGTATCTTTTACGACAAATAAATACATACATTTATATTCTTATTATATGAACTACGCTGCTTGACTCGGCCGGGCGCAAAAAACCGTGCTATCCTATAAACGTACTCGCCAGATTATTAATACTGCCAGCAACGGACAAAATGCGTTTCTAATCGCGCGCTCGGCCAACGAAAACCACATGAAAATCATGCGAACGTACGTGGTTACGACTGGGACGCCTTCGCGGCGTAAATAACGTTTGACCGGGAGATATTATTTATCGAACTGTCAATAGATCGTAAATGTGTTCATACCGCTAGGCCGTCGTTAAAGCTGCGTGACATTCGTATGCAAAAGTAAGCATAATTTGCCAGCGTTTAAGAAGTTATCGCTTGATTCGATGTGTATATGCGCTCGATCGGGCAAAAAAGGCAAAAAAGAGAGCGGAAAGCGAGGGGGGAGGGCGGGGGAGAAAAAGTCGAGAAGGCGATTGGAATTAAAAAGGTCGATATAGGAAGTGGCTCGGATGGCATCGGAGGAGCTCGGGGCTCGGGCTTTGGTGTGCCCTGACGTCTCAAGCGAGTATCGTATAGAAAAGATAACGAAATTAGCCCGGCACTAATTTATTTCCTAATTCTCGCGCGAGCGGAGGTGTGAAACAGCCGTTACGACTCGAGTGTTCGCGATAACGGGCTCAGGCGACGAAAAAAGGGACAAAAAAATGAGTCACTGTTGCTGGAACGAAAAAAAAACAACGATGAGCGAGAGGAAAGGTTAAAGGAATGAGAGAAATAAGCGGTGGGTCCGGGAGGGGGGTGACCACTCGAAAAGGAGAACAGAGAGGACGAGCGATCCGCGGAAGAGGAGATAATGCGAGGGCAGGAATGCACGCCTACGCCCTTAACGTGTTTTCCTACATTTGTGTATGTCCCGCGTGTGAGAACATGGCTGGCGCATATGTGGAATGCATCGCCGCATACTCGGCCGCGAAGTTACAATCGCGGCTTCGACGAGGCGTTGACACGATCTGAGAAGTACCGCTCACGTTTTTCTCGTCACTCATCTCCCGTCAATGCGCGTACGCTAATTCAATTTCTGCGAAAAGCGTCACACATTATGAAGATCTCGCCGCGCCGAAACGAAATTCCTCGCCATCGGTGTCAGCTTCAAACTATAATTCCTTCTAATCAAAAGTCCAACCGTCAGGGTTCATATTTTAACGAAGCTACGATGAAAAGTGAGTGCCATTCGACTCTGGCTGCGTAAAAGTACCATTATTGGAAATCGCAGGTGACTTTTGTTACGAATCACTGAAGATTTCGAACTGTTACTCATCTTCGCGACAAACGTGTGGGTCTTGCTTCAGAGTAGGAGGTCCGGCAGGGGGGAAAAAAGGCCGCGAAAAGCTGGCACCACTAGCGTTTCTCAATTATTTACCATCCATGGACCAGCCATTTTTACACCCGCAAATTGTTACTTCAAGCTTCACTCGGAATCAATAACGTTATCTTATCTCGCGGTATTACTACAACTTTATTGTCATAAAGTTTAATAACAGGCAAGGCGAGGACTGAGAGCCTTTACGTGTTCATTCGACTTCGTTCGACAATTCCAATCTCATGCGAGTTTTATACGCGAAGGCGAAAATACACATCGAGGCGGCAGCAAGACATTACTATCTCAATCCGCAAGCAAATGAGTCGGTTCGCACTTTAAAAAGAGACAAGATGATTACTACTCGCGTGTGCGCGTGAGCTAACCAACATGATTTGAGTCCGGGAGCCAGGGTAGGAGCCCGGCCGGTCTGTTGCAGCAGATGAGGGAGTACAAATCAGACCCACTCAAAGAAATAACCGCCGCTCATTATGAATAATAACCCCATCTTCAAGGATGTCACACGCATCATTGTTTAGCCGGGAGTTAGCGTGGACCTCTTCCTCATTACAAGCATTTCGAATAAACTTATATTATATGTAACATCGTACAGCATCCGGAAATGATTCATACTGCCCATATCCAATTCAATTCCATTTCAAATTACGCCTCATTCAATCACTTTAATCCATGCCATTATGAAATAAAACGAAACCTAGTATCGGTGAATATAATCTATCTGTTCGTGGTATTTATGTGTAGGTTTTCTGGTTTATAAATATCAGTCTGGCCCTAATAGCGCGTAATATTCGAGGTATGTTCTTACGATCGACTCTGGGAATATTCTCCGTGCGTTTCTGAAATATTAAGTGCCTCGCGAATGTACGATAGGAAAAGTGATACGCCAACGTGGAATTAGGATGATATAACGTAATTTTTAATACTAGGTAATGTTAAAAGTTTACGCAAACTGCATTTGAGTAAAACATATATTGGGAAAAGCGGACGGTGCTGCCAGCTATAAAAATCAACAACATTAGCATATTGCTATAGACATTATTCCTATTTGTTTTACTTTGATTCAACAATTTTTTCGGAATATTCTAATAAGATACAAATGTTTTTGTGCATTTCAGACCATTTATTGGATTAATTGCGAATTATTTAACTTGAGTGCAAAAATATTTTCCTTCACTTGAGGGCACATTCGCAGTAGCACTTATGATGCAAATTCCAGTTCAATGTTTTTTGAAATGTAGATACGGGCATGTTTCTGGCAATGGCGATCAAACGATGCGAAACTTACGATGTGAAATTTTCGGCCATGTGCGAGTGTCTTTAATAACTGTTAATTTAATGTGACTGAGATCGATGCTCGGACAATGTCCTCGCCTTTCCCTCCACCGTCCCAAGTCCCTTCTCTTTCTTCTAACATAGTTCGATAATTACAGGAGAGCGTCGAGTGAATGAGCAGGGGTATCATTAACACTTCCTGTCTTGTAACGACTCTCATCTGCTGCACGACGATATCCCACGCGCGTCACCACGTAAACCTGTCAACCGCGCTAATCACTATGGAAAACATTTCGATATCGCAACTCCGTCGAGTTTAAGTAATGAATCTGTTATGAATTAATTTATAATTCGACAAAGTGGCTAAATGCGTCATGGCAAATTAAACACGCTAAGAGTCGCGCGAAGTTTTGTAATTCAAATGCGAGAAAATTATCAAAGTTTGCGGACCTTAGTGAATTCCACAGTGAGTCACAATTTCCGAATATGAGTGTTTTAATGCAGGCGTTACAGTTGTCTCGATCCCGAAACGCTCGCATACAAAACGTATTTCCATAATCTGATCCTAAAATATAGTACGGGAGTGACACTTTTATGAAGATGTTACGACTATAAAATTGTTAAGATTTTTATTCGTCATTAATGTTCTCAATCCACTTAATAATTAATGCTCGTACGAATAAAATCCTTCGAAAGTGCCTTATTTTTGTGCATTTTAATGTGATTCGTTTAATAAGATACGAACGTTTACTTTGTATAAATTAAACGCGCAAAAAAAAGTAGTCCGCAATTGAAAAAATGACAAATTGCAATATTTATACACGTGTTAACAAGGCGGAATTCTTACAAATATTCAAATATTTGTTGGTTTAGCGTCCGTTTGAAATTGCAAGTGGATCTTTACGGCTCCTAACAACCGACAAATATGTAAACTGGTTTAGTTGAGCAGTTTTCAACCAAACCTGTTTTTAATGGTTTTAATTAAATTAAACGCGCGAAAAATTCACACGATTGTCCATAAGTATTAATGAGCCGGACTCGGTGACTCGATTCCCAATCAATGAAGTAGACAAATATTCGATTGCGTGCAATTTGCATCGCATCAATTGTTATCAATATCCCCGAAGCGATCAGGCTCCAATTTGAAAAATGTTAACGATCACTTTCATTCGAAGAATTCCAGTCGAAGGAAGTTAACATTGTATGCTTTAGTAAATAACTGATTTAATTATATTATCTAATAATAAAACCTTTATGCGGATACAAGATTGGTTAAATCTCATAATTTGTATTCGTTATAACTTAACAGTAACAAAAATTTATTGACGTTTGTTCTCCGAGTTATTTATCATTTGTCTAAAATATTTATGCATGATGAAAAATTAGTTACTTCAAAACCAAAATAGATTTTGAAAGAGCTTGAAAAGCAATAAAATCACGAAACTGCTTGTTTCCATCGTACTTTTAAGGTGAAACGATAACAAAAATTTATGGTAAACAAACAATTGTTACCGTGTATTCATTCATGCGTGCATTCAAGATAAAAAGTCTAACAGGTTTTTTTATATACAAACAACTTTAGAAGGAACTTGTCTATTCATTCTTACATAATTCAACAAACGTTATGCGATCGCAACGTTTTCTCCAACTCTGAAATTAACTATTATAAATTTGAAAGAATGCATCGAAAAGTTGGCAGCGACAGCTCTTTTAACAATCCATCAGAAATCGCAAAAATCACAGCCAAACTAACCAAACACTGCCGTTTTGTTTCAGTAGCGGCTGCGGGCGTAGGGAGCAGTGTGAACGGCGGGGGCGTAATGTCGCTGCAGGTGGAGGGCGGCACGCAAGTTCAGGTGCCCCGGGCCCTGATGCAGGCGTTCCTCCAGCAGGACCCGAACCACCCGGGCTTGGAGACGGTGCGGCTGCCGGGTCCGAGCGGCGTCGGCGAGGACGGCGAGCTTCCGGCGCACTGTCGCGAGGTCGAAAGCGAGGTGTGCCTGGTGTGCCGGCGATGCGGCCGGGCGTACCCGCAGGAGTCGACGTTGCTGGCGCACCAGCGTTCGTGTTACCTCGGTGACCAGCAACGGCGCGGCGCCCTGCGGCTCATCCAGTACCGGTACGCCTGTTCCCTGTGCGACAGCGGCTCATCGACCAGGAGTTACGGCACCCTGGCCGAGATCCGGCGCCACGCGGAAACCATCCAGCACCGGTCGCGACTCGAGGGCGGCCACCAGGAGCGCCAGCGCAAGCAGCTCCAGCCCCAGCAGTTCAACAACGTCGGGCCGCCGGAAGCCGGGAGCGCGGCGGAAGAAGAGGCCAACCCGCTCACCGACGAGATGGAGGACGTGGTGAACCAGATCACGCTGCTGGCGGCCCGCGCCGCGGCCGAAAGCACCACTGGCCACAACCAGGGCCCCGCGGCTCTCGGCCCGGACAACAACAACGAGCCCGAGACCAAGCGGCAGAAGCTCGTGCAGGAGGTCGCCGCGATCGGCGGTGCGCGCTAGGCACTTGCGCCCACTGACTGTTATTTTTGTAACGATGTTTCTCTAAGCGTACCGGCGAAGCGCTCATTTAAAGTTCCTCTCAAGTTATAATCGCAAGCATATAAAGCAAAGCAAAAACGAACGGGCACCGGCGACTCGCGTCGCCGGCGGACGAAGGCGAACCGTCGAGCATGGCGATTCCGACGTAGATGGGATTGTCGTCGCGCCGCGAGCACTCGGCTACGCATCCGACCACGGCGAAACGGTATTCGAGTTTCAAGTTGCTGACGGGTGGTTTGACAAAACGTTCCTATGTAAAGTAATAATAAAAGAAGAAGAAAAAAAAAGAAGAAAAGAAAAGAAACAAATGAGAAACGAGATGATGGGGAGAGAAGAAGAATTTTAAAAAGTTACTAATAGCAGACGCCACGCGGCATCGTAGGGTAGTGAAGGGCGGCGCGAAAGCCGCCGACGCCACGAGTACGTACGTATTATAAATATATAAATATATATTTATATTATATTGATTATATAAATATATATACTATATTCTTCGTCTGTTTCTTTACTGTTTACATCGCTCTTTCATACCGGTCCCTCTACGTGTGCGTGTGTACGTATAATGCGCGCCGTGCTACGGCTCGCGGGCCGGCGGCCCGCGAGACTAATTACGATTGATTGCAAGAGCAAAACCATTTTTCAGCTTAAGAGCGGAGTCACGAGTGAATTGCTTTTGTAAATCGTTGAGGGTGGGACGGCGAATTGTAAAACTGTGCTCCCCCGATTGGCTGGGTCAGGGGGCACCCGTGAGTCGCAACCGGGCAAGCTAATCCAGCAACATGGTTCCTATATTAAATAAAAGTACTTGTAATAATGGCAAATAAAGACGACTAATACTAATAATAATGATAGACGTAGAGCATAACAGTAGAACGGTTGTAATTAAATAACTGAGTGCAGCAGAATTTAATGAGCCACATGGCGCCGTCGAGGTGCACCGAGTCCTCCGGACCTCGGCGATGTCCTTGACGAAATTCCATCGATCGCGAGCGACGAGAAATTACTATTAGGCGGTAAGTTACGATTATTAAATTGAACTTGTAGAAACATATAGGAGGTGCGCGGGCCGGGACAGCGAAACGAAGCAAAATCGATCGCAGTATATATATAGATAAATGTACATATATACATATAAAAATATATATATACGTATACAAATATATAAATATATGACGACGCGAATTAATTAACTATAACGAAGACTAAATTTTAAAAAAGGTATATATATAAGTAGTTGGATATATCATGTGCATGTATCTATATATGATACTTGAAACGCGCGCGTTGAAAAACAAATCGTCAATGATTCGTAATGTCGTGGAAAGTATCGAAAATGTTGGGACAAAAACTGCCGTAGGTAGTAACGTGAGGCGCACTGATTGATAAAACGGGGACGCGGGAGGAGCCGGCGCGTGACGAAGAATGAAAAATGGCGCCGCGATGAAAAGTTTGAGGGGGGTCTGAGCCGCACGGAATAAAAGTAATAAATATTTTTAAGATAAGAAACTTGAGGTTCCTGTTGCAAGAAATGCTTCTCTATGTCACGTTGGCGTACGTTTATTACCGATGTTACGTTTCGAATATCGTCATTGTGATTCGCAAAATCGTAAATTACGTTTATATGCATTTGGTCAAGGGTATACAATTGTTGCATCGATCGTCCATGTTTTTCGTGGCGTTCGAATGACTTCACAATGAGATAAGTATCTGCACGCGTAATTATCATTCAACGACCAATAACTGAAATGCGTCGCCATTACTATTGTCATTGGTTATTATTATTATTATTATTATATTTATCATTATTATCATTATTATTCATATTATTTTTAAGATACGATCAGAGGGATCGCGGGGCCGGGGGATCAGACGACGCGAAGACACGAAAGAACCACCGCGAGACAACTCGCGATAAGCATTTGATAAAACGCATGAGAGCCATTCTTTGTAAATTATGACCGGGAAAAAGAGTGCGAACAAATCTATGAAAAATCTATGAAAAGAACGTTCCTACTGACGATTCTATTGACTAACCTGCGTACGCAAAAAGGGGACAAATAACGATCGTACATTATTATCCTATAAGATTATAACTAAAAAGAGAACTAACAAAACTAACGAAAACCTCGCAAAAGCCCGTTTTATAGATGCAATTATGATTCTTGTTTCGGCTGATTGTGATGATTAACTGCGCGGCGTAGAATTCACATTATTAATGTTTTACTATTATGTATACTATATTATATATTATATATAAATATATGACGAAAAGCAAAAAACGAGGAGCAGGGAAGATGGCGCGACTCTCTTCTCGGTACGTGACGAAAGAGCGACGCTAATTGATAATCGAAAAACTGTTTTTGTAAGACTGCAATAATTGCGACGAAAAATAAGAAACGAAGATTAAAAAATGGTAAGAAAAGGAAGAAAAAAAAGACGATAGAGGGAGTAAGAGCAAGAAGAAAAAAAAAAGATAAAAACTATAAGGCGGTGCACTCGGATTGGACCGGGTGAACGAACGGTCCAGTCGGCGATAACGACGGTCGTCAGCCGACCGGCCATAAATCCGAGTTTGATAGATTACTCGTGATTTACTTTGACACACGCGATAAACTTATATTTTATATACAATTTTTTAAAGCAAAAAACCAGAGGCAAGGGATTAAGGGTGGGAGCAAGGTTCGTACGTAAATTCGGGTTTTCTCGCAAGTGCGCCATTTGGCGGATTATACGTGGCGACACGACACACGCAGGGGGCGCGCTCTCGTTATTGGTCAAGGAGCATCAGTCTTATACATATTGTATCATGCGACACTTTTGAGCTGATCGACAAGCAAGCGGTCATTGAGTACCAACGACAATTACGTACGTGCGCGTGTTTGCGGGTAAGGTCGGCCGGAGAACGGTACGACGAGAGGAGGATGACAATTTTTTCGCGTTATGAGTTTAGGAAGAGGAGATCGCGTGATAGAGTAACCAAACCTCGCTACTAGCTGTTCCTAAATCAACAATGAATGAGTGATAACGTGTGCTTTGGAGGGATGCTTGTGAGATTATTGTAATTGTGCTCGGGGTCCTAACGACGCTACATCGTCTTCCCCATAATTCCTCTCTTTCGCGCCACCTTTTGTCCGATCGGTCAATTAATCGGTCGGCCAATCAAACGCGCCGAGCGCTTCGCACGACTGTTCTAGATTCGGCGCGTTCGGCCACGAACGATTCGACGACGCGTCGCGCCCGGCTTTTATCGGCATTATTATTAACACATGAAATCAAGCGGGCCGACACGCGTGCTACAATGAGACGAACGTTTCGACTGATTGATTGGAAAGGAATTATGGAAAGACGATGTAATTCTAGTGAAGAATGAAAAATAAAGTTAAATGAGGCCGAAGGCGATTTACGTTCTATATCGTTGAGTTTCAATGTGTTGACGGCGATTGCAATAACATTAAACTTTTTGATTGCTTCGCGCTGATTGGTTATATTAATGACGAACGATCTCGTCTTATTTATTATTAATTATTGTACATTTATTATTATTATCATTATTATTGCGATTCGAATTATTGTCATTCTTATTATTATTAATATTATTATTGCGATTATTATGACTATTATTATTATTATTATTACAATTATTATTATTATTACTACTATCATTATTACCATTATTATTATTATTATTATTGCCGCTTCGATTGATTATTATTAAAATTAATTACGATGATTGCAAATTACGAATTGAATTGTGCGATCTTGACTATTACATAACAGAAATACTAACTGATAAAGATAGTGATTAATTCTTGTGAGAGATTGCCATGTGTATATCTATGTGTACTCATTAAACGGGCTGCCGTGGTCCTAGCAGGGCGAACATAAAGGTGCGGTTCGCCCGCAAAACGCTGGCCCGATTTCTCGCTCGCAAGGTTGGCGCTTACATTTGGCGCTGGCTCTGAAATCATTCACACACGACTAATCATACGACACGAGCCCGACGACTAATCCGCAATAAAACGTACTTTTGTTCGCGAGTTCGATAAACGTCGAGCTGCACCCCAACTGCGGCAATCGCCTCCCCCGATTTTTTCGCGTCTCCTCCGCCCCCCTTTCGTGGCGCAAGAACACGTTAAAAATCAGTTGAACGCGGAGATGCAATAGAACAAAAAAAAAAAACAAAATAAATAAATAAACAAGCAGCTCAAGTCACCGACCATACACGAAGCGGACGTGCGAGAGTTATTCCGCGAAATCGCGTTACACACGCGCATGTCTGAATGGACGTGTGTATGTGTATGTGTGTGTAGAATGGCTCGCTTTCGCGCACGCGTGTATTATTTGATACAATGTAGGCGATGTATCGCAACGCGTCGGTATACACAGTCACACTGACAGGCGCATATACACGATGGCATTGGCTTGCGCACGCGCACACCACCACGGCAGAGGAAGGTGTGTGCACGTGCAGCACGCGCAAACACACGCCGTTCGGCTGTTGGGACGCAACGCGGACGCTGCATGTCAAACAAACGCCGCGCCAAGAGTCAGACGTCAACCTGCGACGGGACGAGAGGGCCGGTGCAATCATGTTCCTATTAGGTTTCATATCTAAGCAAGTAATTAATTATAACTACTAATTATAATGATAATGATGAATGATACGAGGAATTATATATAAATATATATATATTATTGGATATATATATATATAAAAATATATACATAATGATATGACTAAACTGTAGTCTGTAACACTGCAACATAATGTTTTCCCATTGACATATACAAAGATACACTTGTATACATTTTCAATCACACGATGTGACATACACACACACATACGTGCGTGCATGTCATTTACGACCTGTTTACGAGCTAGATGTATAAAGTGATGCAAAATAAGTGAACGGAGACAGAATATACACGCGAAAACTGCTGGTGCTGGCTCGTACTATTCGCTAAAAGATGGCACGCAAATACCCTAATTCCCTGTCCTCCGCCGCCTCCCCCCTCCCTCTTGTTTCCGACCCCCTTCCGCGCTCCACCGTCATCACTCTGTCCCTGCCTCGACCTACCCCTTCCCTCCCCACCACCGCCGCCACCCTTCCTTTACATTCTTTAACGAGTACCTTACGAAAACACGGGGTACCCAATTGTCTTGACTTTTCGTTTCGGTTCTTCGCGAACATCGTGTATGACCTATCGAGATTAACCGAAAAATACGACTTTCCCTTGACGAGTTCTCTCTCTGAACACGCCTCGCGATGCAATTGTTCCACGCAATGGCCGACGAAACAAATCAAACGTAATTTTAAGCAACTTGGTTCCTAATAGACAATTCAGGTTGTACAATTAACGCCGATCGGGAGCACTTGATACTTTGACAAGGTCCTTCCTTCGTTTTTCATTTCCCCCGCTTCTCGCTTTACCTTTCCGTTTGTCGCCTCATTCGAGCACTCCACCCTTTTTTCGTTCCCTTTTTTTTTGCGGAACAACTTTTGCGAATCAACGCGATCGCACTTCTTTTAGCACAGTTGGATGATTTTCGCCGACTTTTTCCGGCCGCTCCTCGCTCGACATTGTTTTTCCATCCTTTCAACACACGTTTCCTTCCACACTGTGCCATTCGACAAGAAAGACCACTCCTTTCAAAATTACAACGCAATTTTTATCAATCGAACGGTTCTTTTCGCGATTGTCCATTTATGAAAAGATTTGATACAAGTGTACTGTGATTATATACGAATTTGTAACGTTTACTGCTCCGTCGCAGTCAGATTAGACGTAAAAAAAAGGAAAGAAAAAAAAAGGAAAAAGAAAACCTCAAAAGTCCTCTGATAAAATCACAGAATCCTGCAACGAAAGTCTATAAACACACATATCACCTATAAAAGACTTGTGTTACGATTTCAGCCAACGAAAATCGACTTTAATTTTGTCACGGCTGTTTTTACGACTACTTTAATACGATTCTCATTGATTTACGCATAATTCGACTAATTCACGCGCACGTTTCTTTTACGCATAACTGTTGTAAAAAGAATTTCACATAGATTATCTCGTGCAATCGATACCGATTGCCATAACGTTTTATTGAATTTCATTTCATTGAGAAATGTATACTAGACTGTTGAATTCCTGTAACACTTTGTCTCATTATTATGCTTACGATGTTGAAATTTTAGTTGACGTTAATCGTTGATATGATAAAACCAATTAAATGGAACGAAAAAGTGAAAAAATGATGCAAAATAAAAAACTGTTTCCCGTCTTTTATCAAAAATCACGACAGTGTCGATGTTTCTACATTGAAAGACAAAAATAACTTACCTGGGCAATAAAGTTTTTGATTACTATTTCCGAAAAACCGAGATCCATTATTTAGGTTCA
The DNA here is from genome assembly GCA_022817685.1 of Aradophagus sp. ZL-2020. Classification (NCBI taxonomy): domain Eukaryota; kingdom Metazoa; phylum Arthropoda; class Insecta; order Hymenoptera; family Scelionidae; genus Aradophagus; species Aradophagus sp. ZL-2020. The sequence goes on from JABFOV010001063.1 coordinate 23,874, forward strand.
CATTTTTCGACTTTTCGCGTCTTTTGTACAACGCAGATGCTAACTGCACGAATAGCCAGTCGAATTGTTTTTTAATGTATAGTGAGTACTCTTTAAAAACGTTTGTTAACTTAACAGCGAAAAAATTCACGAACCCGTTGCAAAGCCTGCGGGGATTTATTTTCCATCTTTCACGACTGATTGCAAACGAATACAAAAGCTAACCGCGCAACATTTGAATAATTATCCACACACATGTGAATAACGGCGAGCGTGATATCTAAATGGTTTTTCGCGTTAGCGGTATTATCAGTGATCGATATCATGCCAGTGATTATATATCAAAGTTGGCTATATTTCCGCCCTGGGAGCTTTCCGCATCCGAGTTTTGAATATTAGTTGTTTCGAATTTGCATAGAAACACGAGTTACAGCCGGCTGCGCAGTCAATGTTCTGTAATAACGTCAATACACCGAAAGCGATTCGGCGTTGCAAAGGTTCGTTTGACCGCGCGTGAATTCAACGCGTAATCGTCTCGATTATGCGAATCGAAAAACTCCTCGGGCGCACCAAGTATTTTTACCAGTGTTGTCAGGTCAAAGAACTCGAATCACGATGAATACATCTGTTCGCAACACACAACATCTTCGTTCAAATGTACATGCAACGACATTCGAATTGTACAGTATCGTTTTCACGCCCATATCATTTTGTTGGCATTTTTTTTTTCCGAAGCAAAACAAAGGTAATGAAAAACGGAAACGAGAAACAAGTATTTCGGAAAAAATTGTTCGCGATATGCTATACACTTTGTTTCATTTCGGTCAAATTTCAAGCGTTAATTGTACTCAAAGCCTACGGGACAAGTCGCATTCGTTCGGCGTTTTCGAGAGAGCATTTTGAACTGATAGAGCCAATTGTGCAATGAAAGAGTGTCTACGCCACTTTTGCGTCAAATTTGTAGCTCTTCTCATCGACTCTCGGTTTTGTTGTTAACATCCTTGTACACCATACTGCAGCTCATCTGATTTTCTGAGACTCAACAAGAAAAAAAAAACTAAACTGTATTAAACCTCGACGTAATCTATTAAACGCTAGTTTATCAGAAAATTTACTTTAACGTGTTATTATTTATCGATCCTTGAAGACTCCTTGTGAAGTGATATTTTGATGATACGAGGACGATTAAAAGTTAAACTGATAATATTTTTTCAGGTCTCTTAATTTTCTGTCGTTCGTTTGATCGATTGATACGCGTGTCTATATGTGTAATGATAAATTGTGATGTATTATACATGATGACGAAAAATGAGGCACGCTTGTTTGTAATTTCATCTAATTTATTAAGTAAGTCGTCCTCAAGTGGTAAGCTTAGTGGTTTATTGATTTAACTGGGAAGATAATATGAGTGTTTCTTGTGATTTTACGCAACATTTTTTGGTTTTTATAATTAAGATTTGAAGAATTGGAGACTTTGATTAAAAAAAAAATGAGAGTTAAGAATTAGTTTCCATTATGAACAAAAGAGAGAAAAAAAAAGAAAAACAGTGATTTCAGCATTCCATATTCATATTTATCATATCAGTTTTTACTAAATGTTTATTTGGTGTCACCGAATCATAAATTTATACACTATAATCAGGTAAGTCATATGTAACAATATGTGTCGTATTTTATGCATTAAACAAAAGCGTAAATTTTATTTACACATTTCAGAAGAAAGGACAAAAGTAGAACTAATCGTTTTTCGGACATTAAAATCACTCTCAGGCTATGTCCTTGAACATTATTACAGCCCTAGGGCGACAAGATCCACTTTAACTGACTTGATCCGTAAAATAGCGTAAATTCTTCGGGCACAGAGGTGCCTTGGGAAATAATATATTATTATTACAATGTTCAGTATTTTGTATGCAGATTTAGAATGTATCCCTTTGTAGCTCAATAGTTCAGATGTTTTTATATCCTAAAAATACAATCGTATTTTTCGTAATTAGAGTAAAAAATGTCGGTTTTCCAATCTTGCAAAAATCCCAATTTTACTGATGTACCAACAACAAATAAAGAAGCACGATGCAATTTCGAAAACGCGATATCCAAAGTGTTTGCTTGCAGACTGAAACGCAAATTAGATGTATTGAAGGATTCAACTACGTATTGTATTGAAACAAAAATAATGCGCAAAATATACGACATATTTTACCTTCCATATAACACCTTTCTTTTAAATATCACCGTCTCTTTTCGTACTTTTACATTTTTATCATAAATACTAATCAGTATATTTTAACAACAAACTAATATTAATTTGATTTTATAGTCATCAGTAAATATTCTGCAAAATTAAACATATAATGCATATTTAATTTACATTCACTTACGTTACGTTCATTTAGTTTACATATAATACATATTTAGTTTACGTGCATTCGAATTTTATTGAACTCTTCCAAACAACTAGTTTCATTTGGACAAAATCAATTGAAATTTCATGCATACAAGAAAATCCACAAGAGGGACATCGTTTAAAATCATGTTTTACATACATTCTGTTTTTTAATCATTTATTTTTACATTATCCTTGATCTTGTAGATTCAGGAATTATCATCAGATATTTAAAATTTAAATAACTGGCTATGAGAATAAAGACAACGCATGCAAAATGTATTTTTAACTGCATACATGCATATAAATAAAAATGAAATGAATGACGTAAATTACTATTATAAATAATGCTAATTAATTCTAACAAAGTCGAAAATACAATGATGACAAAAATATCTTGCTTAAATAAATTGTGATTTTCGATCGTATACATACAGACCATCTTACGAAGATCTTGTATATATAATTTTGATTTAAGCAATTTTTTAAACGTGATTTTTACACAGAAACGTTATTGAATTAGCAATAATTTTAAATGTTACTGTCATTGATAAAATCGTATACAACACATTTTCTTTCAAAAAATATATAAATTGATTTAAATATAATTAGAAAAATGAAATATTTGGAAGCATAATCACACGCGCAGAAAAAAGTTGTACAAATAAACCATACCTTATCAACACCAAGTACAAAGGAAAAATATCATGGAATCAATTAATAAAACGGTAATTGTTAAAATAATGACGTTATAATATAAATTTAAAGCTGAAAAATCGTTAATTCAAAAACTGTCGTTACTTTAATTCCATTATCCATATTTCTAACAATAAGTGCACCGTATTGCATGAAAGTTAATCTTATTCACCATGATTTCATTATTTATTATCAGTTTCATTGTTTATGTATTTCCGGATCACAAATATCAAGTAATATTTTCTTATTAGTTGAAAGGTAACCGCGGTCACGTTTTTAATTTCTATTATAATTTAATTTACGGCGTTGTCTTTATCACTCGGTGATACATTACACATTTTCGAGCTTAACGCCACCTCGGTGTAACACCAAATGTTTTAACGTGCAATTTTCTGCGTTATTATCACTTATGCTGTAAGCAATACCTATTATTATATAATTATTACATAATGCAAATTAATTTAACATCGTTATGTCAAAACATTGCATCATTTTAATTTTGCATATTTCTCCATTCTACGGACAATTAGAATCCTGGTATTCTTCCCTCAACAAGATCGATATCTTTTTTTCTTTAACGCAACAGAAAAAATTATTGGCAAACAAATAAGAAATAAGAATGAAAAGTAAACGAAGGATGGTCACACATATAATGTTTGCTGAAGAAACGCTGAGCAAAATGGTGAGTGTTGTCTGTGGCGAGGTATCGGTATGAGGCCGAGCATTTCCCTCCGCCATCCCTTAGGTGATGACACTGGATTGACGATGGGTTGAGGGAGTTCTCTAGCGCATTTCAATATATGGCAAAGGCCTTTGAGGTTGTAGAGCGGATGGGCGCCGGTAACAGGGGACACAGGATGGTTTGGCTTGGGGGATGAGGCTCTCTGGATATGAGAGGGTGAGTGCAGAGGGCGCTATTGATTCTTCTTTTAATCTCGTCGCGACCCATCCCTGCCGTGGCGGAGTGAAAGAAAGACTCCGACTCCGAAGGAACGCGGAGAAGGAAGGACATGTCGCGGAAAAGAGTGAGGAGTTTACTTATTTGAATGTGTCGTCGAACGCCTTGAGACAAAAAAGTCGAGGAATTCGTAAAATCGATGTCGCAAAGATTCACGTATACCGACACTTTTCACCCGAGTGCGCGTAACTCGCGAGAAACAACGAAAACGTTTCTCTTGGAACGCCACAATTAATCATACGACGTATCGCCGTCACTTGTGACGAACGTTTGATTTAAAGTTTTGTTTTTTAACGACAGACACGAAAAGGGCTACCCCAAACTCGCTTAACAAAATGTATACAGTTCGAACGAATTTGCAATTGTCGAAACCGTCGTATCCCTTCGCACACGCTTATTTCATCTTTTCCCCAATCGGCCAAGAAAAGTCCGACTCTTAAAAAATCAACTGCGTAGTCGTCCCGACTGAGGGCTGACGGCTGGGGTGGCAATGACGAAGAAACGGGGAAGTCAC
>JABFOV010001064.1:0-28401 GCA_022817685.1 Aradophagus sp. ZL-2020
GACAAGCCATGACCTTCGGACACCCCGCCAGAATAATCTCGGACCGAGACCGCATTCACTTCCGAAGAATTCCAAAGCTACTGTCAACACAGAAACATACGCCATGGTTTGATCGCCGCAGATATACCGCGGGGGAATGGCCAAGTGGAAAGGGTCAACAGAACATTGATATCTCTACAGACGAAGTTGGCAGCGCCAAAAGAACAGGAGTGGTACAAGCACGTAGACAAAGCACAATTATGCCTCAACACCGCGACCCATCGCAGCTTGGGAGTCAAACCCTTTAGGGTACTTTTTGGCACCCAAGCCAGAGTGGACCCGATGAGCGAAGTGAGCCGATTGCTGCAGGACGAGTTGCTCCAACTTTACGTTGGGGCCAGCCAGTCAGTCAGCCAGCTGAGCCAAATTATGAAAGTACAACGAGAGAACAGAAAAGGATACAATATAAACAGGAAGAGTCCATCAACATATCGAGTGGGAGACTTGATAGCGATTCGGCGTGCGCAATTGGGACCAGGCCTAAAGCTGAAATTTAAACTCCTGGGACCCTATGAGATTGTAGAAGTTCTGGGCCGAGAGCGCTATCAAGTGTGTAAAATAGGAGAAGGAGAGGGACCGAAGAATACGACCACAACCGCAGACTCCATGAAATTCTGGCTCCAAGACGAGATCGAGGAAGAAGAGGAAGGAGAAGATGAAGGCGCGGAAGAAGTTGGCCGGGGCGTCCAAGATATCAGTATGACCGAGTGTGGGATGGGGCCGGATGGGAGATAGCTACGTGCCTGCGCGCTGATCACGTGGCGTGTATGCGGCGGACAATTCTCGGCAGGTCAGACGAGGCGACACTCACTCTCTCGTTCGCTGCGATCGCGTCCGGACTCTCAAGTTGAGGGTTATCGAAACTATTGTGAACCCGACTCGCGTGAAACGTGTAAAACGAATTTGTGAATAAAGTATTCACGACTCAAGAAATTTGACTGAACCTGGTGTGTCGTTTATTTATTTTGATTATTTATCCGGAAGTCCTACATATATAATCTGGTAAAATTCGTATAATTTGCACACGTGCTAATCCATAGAACCTCAAGCTACGGTATGCTATCGTACAGAATACATCTGGTAATACATCTGGTATATATCTAGAAAAATTTATTTCAAACACGCGCCATACAAATTTTCGTCCGGTTTATGTATAATCTTATAAATGGGTTGCGTGGAAAAATTTGTCTGGTAGTAGTTTGGATTGATGTCCGGTAAATGCTTGGCACATCGTTTAAGCAAAACCTGATATTAGTATGGCACAACTAATCTGGTAAGTACCTGGTAGATATACGGCATAGTATATAATATATACTATACGGCATATATATATAATATATACTGACGTGAAAATCATTTTGCAAAGTATTTTCTTAAAATGTTATTGTTGAAACAATTTAAAAATAAATGTTTAAACAATCTCAGTAACAAAAAACATTAATTTTTTACATTATGTTAATTTTGTTTATAATATTAACATTCCGTTCATCATGATTGTGCTTGCTACAGGACTTCCATCGGCTGTTTTCCCGATTCGTCCCCTCTGGGACGAGTAATGTCTACCTGTAATTTGGTATCTGTCATCACATGTCGCTCTGGCCAAGCGGTTATGTGCCCTGTCTACGAACTCGAAGTTACTGAGTTCGATTCCTAGGTGTGTCTTCTGAAAAAATTAAAGTTAGTCATTCTGTATAGAAATGTGTTTTTTTTTTCATTTTTTTTTTATTCTATATATATTAGCTTGTTATAAAAAAATATTTACAAAATTATTTAATAGAATATTTTCTATTTGAATTAATAAAATTTGCCTGGCCAGACTGTTGTCAGAGTTCTGTTCCAGACAGTTACCAGAATTCTTACCAGACATCTGGGACGGACATTTGCCGAATATCTACCAAATGTTTGCCGTAAATCTACCAGGTATTTACCAGATTAGTTGTTTTGCCCAAACGTTGTGCCAAGCATTTACCAGACATCAATCCCGATAACTACCAGACAAATTTTTCCGCGCAACCCATGTATAGGACCATACATAAACCGGACGAAAATTTGTATGGCGCGTGTTTGGGATACTATTTACCAGATATATACCAGATCTATTACCACATGTATTCTGTACGATAGCTTACCGTAGCTTGAGTTTCTATAGTTTAGTACGTGTGCAAATTATACGAATTTTACCAGATTATATCTGTATTATTTCCAGATGATAGTCATCTGTATTTCATCTGTAACTCGGCCAAGATCCAAACTGTTTCCAGATTATGATGTGACGTATTTGAAAACTACAACCATATTTAATCAGTATTTACACCAGATCTGTGCCAGAGAGTCGCCACTCTTTTGCCGGATATTTGCCCAACATATTCCATACATTAAAACATGTAGATAATGTTCGGATGCGGTATGGAAATTATCTGGTCTAAGATGTCATCCATATATAATGCATCCGTATTTTTTCCACGCGGGTGTTGATGATCAGGTGCATCTCAAGTTTCTAATGTTTATTAGTAAAAGAAAAATAATAAGAAATAATTCAATCAAATAAGTTGAAATCAAAAGTGAAAAATTTTACTTACTATAACATGAAAGTATCAAAGCTTGTTTTTACAGAAATATTCAATAAAAAATATCATTGTTTTTGAAAAAAAATTAGATTAGTTTTTATTCTCGTTTAGTAATAAACTTTTCAAAATTCAGTGTCATATGGTAAGTTTGTCAATTCTTTATTACTACAAATAATTAACATTAATTTGCATAATTACATGTAATTAATTTAATTCTAACTTCTGGACTGACGATTAATCTCTATTTGTAATTATTAAAGCGCAGGAGTATTGTTAATAATAAATTGAGGATAAATACTGTTTAAATAAATAAAATTGATTACATAAGTTTAATATGTCCACTATTTTTCTTACCCATTTTGAAACCCATTTATACTTACGTTAATAACTTAAATTGGCAATTATTGTTATTTAATCAATCATAAAACACTCTTACGTTATTACAAATTAAAGTCACTTAATTATGTACACGTAGTAAGGTAATACAATAGATATGCAAAGATTTGTTAGCTATTCAATTTAATGAGGCAATAAGTGTTATATTATATGGAATACATCTGATACATGAATTAACACTGTTTAATGCAGTCGCATTTTATGTACGTCACTATCACATTCCTGAGAGTTACTGAGCGCCAACATGTCACACACACATTCACACTAACGTCTTTGAGATTAGGAAGCGTCGCTTATATGAGCGCTTATATGTCGTATAGGCGCTTCAGGCGCCGGAATGTGAAGAAATTGTTTTATGATTCCAAGAAATTAAAAAAAATTTTAAATTGTTTTTTATGTTTTAAATTTCATTCATTTAACTTGAATAATATCAAAATATCAAAATCAAATAATTATTGTGTTTACAACCGATACAATAAAGATAAAAATCCAAATTTTCAAGTAAAACAATAATTAATTACAAACTTGTTGAAATCGCGTAACTTAATTTCATATTTACCGTCCTTCAACTGTTGCTTAATCTAAATGGCTTGAAAAGAGAGAAATATCAATCTTATCTCGATACTGAAATTAAAATAATAGAAAATGACCGAAATACGTTCAGTCTATAGACGAAGAGAGACCAAATACTTTTGACCTGAAAACATATTTAACAGCCAAGGACCACTTTCGACCTAATTTGAATTGTCCCAAATGTTTCTTGCTGTAATTTATAATTTTAATGGTTTATAAATATTATCAAACTTTTGTGAGAAAAACGCCTCTCAAAAGAACAATCACCTTAAAGTTTAAAGTGACAACGCGCCACTATTGAATATAAAAATAACAGTTTTTAACGAAAAAACAACAAATTAATAATAATGAAAAATGATCTTTATATTGCGCCCAAAGGTAACGACTCGTTACCAAAATAAATAATTATACCGTCAACGACTCGTTGAGGTTTATTGAAAATTAAATAATTTGAAATAAAATGAAAGAGCAAAAAACGGAACAGAAATTGATGAATCCTATTCGACCCAATAAGAAACGACCTACAGATGCAAGTCCTTTGAGAGGACGAAAGGATCCTGTTACAAGCGACATACTTGCAAACAGGAACGAAAAGACGGAAATTATTGGATGGCAGTTTAAAAGACAAGGAATGAGTTGCAAGACAGGTAAAATATCAAGGCCCTGTAAATAATGGTCGTAACCGCCGACCATCACCAAAGTACTCACAAGAAAATAGCTGATAGTAGAAGTGATCGAAGCGGATTGAACTGGCCGGCCGGTTGCGGTTGTCTTGTATGACAGTTGAACTGTCAACTGTCTCCTGGGATTCCTTGAGGAACTGACCCGCAGATCGCGGATGCGCCGTATTTATATAGGCGCGGTCGAAGGTGACATCGTCGCGTTCAATGACGTCACTAATTATCGGTCACGAATTCCTTTGTTTAACTATTCGGATTCAAAATAACTGACAACTAAATCGAATTTATAGAAAGTTTAATTTCAACGAATTTACATTCAATCATTATTATATCTCACGGATGATGTCCTCAATCGCGAACACACCGCCGACCTTGAACAATGAAATTGTTTAATAGAAATTTTGAAAAATTCAATTTTAATGTCACGATTTCAAATTATTTTGATAAAAATGGACAAATTTGCGTACCATTTCGCGTTATAATATTTTTCGCTGTTTTCAAAATTACTTTTCGCGTAACATTATTTGTGCCCGGTTTGAGCTCCAAAATTCTTCCTAAAGACCAACGGCACGGTGGGTAAAGGGTCTCTAATAATAACAATGTCACCGACATTTAAATTATTTAATTTTTTTCGCCATTTGGGTCTTACTTGCAAAGTATTTAAATATTCATGAGACCATTTTTTCCAGAAGCATTGAACAATTTTTTGTACCCTTTGTCAGCGAGATAACCGATTTTCATTTAAATCACTAATGTCCGATTCCGGTGGCGCCAATAACGGCGTGCCAATAAGAAAATGACCGGGAGTTAATATTTCAAGTGATTCACAATCATCATGAAGTTTTGAAATCGGACGTGAATTGAGACACGCTTCAATTCTACACAAAATCGTTAGCATTTCTTCCCAATTCGGAAGAAAATTTCAATCACTCAGTTTAAATGAAACTTTACACTGCGCACGGCGCTTTCCCATAATCCACCGAAATGTGGAGAGTATGATGGAATAAATTTCCACAAAGTTCCATCGACCGAGATTGAATTAAGCATATCTTCATTTTTTGTGGCAATTTGAAAAACGCGCCTCAATTCATTATTCGCGCCAACAAATGAACGACTGTTGTCACTAAATATTGTATTTGGTTTAGCGCGTCTTGAAATAAATCGATTTGATGTTGCGATAAACGAACCGGTATCTGAATGCGAAACTAACTCTAAATGTATAGCTCACGTTGCCAAACAAACAAAAACAGCAATCCATGATTTTAAAGATTTTTGTCCACGTCCCGATCCTTGTTTATATAAAAATGGACCGGCAAAATCCACTCCCATTGCTGCGAAAGGACGTGAAGGACAACATCTTTCGCGCGGAAGCGAACCCATATATTGATTACAAAATTCATGTTTTTCTTGCTTGCAAATTACGCATTTATGTATAATTGATTTAACTGAATTTCTGGCATTAATAATTCAGAATTCTGTACGAATTGAATTTAAAGTTAGTTGAAGACCTGCGTGCATGCTTATCAAATGATAATGCGAGATGATTAAATCTGTAAGTTTGCACTGAGGCAAAATAATCGGATGTTTTTCTTGTTCCGATGGATTAGAATTTTGAAGCCGTCCACCGAGGCGCATAATACTCGTCCATATACGGACTAAGCGAAATAATCGAAGATTTTAAGCTTATCTTGCCACTAATTTTTAGCACTTTAATTTCCCGATCAAAATAATGATTTTGTATTAAACGAATAAATGTTGTTCTGGCTTGATGTATTTCTTTTTGATTCAAAATTCTTAAATTATTGTCAATTTTTTTTTTTTTTTTGTTAAATAATTTACTTTTAAGATTGTTTATGAATTTGAAAACATATGCAAAGATTCTAATAATTTTTGAATAAGACGAATATCTTTCAAAAATTTCCAAATTATTTATTTGAGCAATATTAACTGCTATTAATTTTCGTCGTTCATAGATCCGTATCAAATTCATTATTTATTTTTAATTCAATTGCCTCACGCAAAAACAAAGGCGCGTGCCACCATAATAATTATAACAATCAAACCTTTTACATGCAATCCTCTTTGTTCGCATTGACCAATTGATAAATAAATTGTTAATGGTCCCTTACGACTTGATACCCTGTAACTGGTATCTGATAAGCCCGGCAGGTCGTATTGCTCTTCTGTCAAATTATATGTGTGAAATAAATTCGACTTTCGAGCCTAACGCCAATTGTCAGTGACTAATGGTTATACTTTTAAATTATTTATAAATGTTTTACCCTTAAAAAATGTGACTACGAGTCACTAAAAATATTCCCATACCCTTAGGTTGTTTAAAGTGACCAACGAGCCACTATATAATATAAATCATCAATTTTATTATCAACAAAATCAGAGTAAGAAAATATATAATTCAACTGGCTCACAAGCCAGGAAGGCTGACAAGCCTGCAAAACGAACTGGTTACAACCAGGAGGACTCACAAGTCCGTATATAAGGGCGTACATCCGAGAAAGCTACAGGCTTACGATTTTATTTTATTTTGCATGATAAGATTTTACTATTCTGATGTGAACCGCAGCACTGACAGAAACCTTTTCCAATATTCGAAGCGGAAACCCAAACTTAATGCAAATTCTTTGTTCAGGCGGATGGGATATCCAGCACGAAATACAAGTTCGCCGATTGGACGCGTTGATTGAGGAAACAAAGGAAGGTCTCTCAAATCATATTGAGTTGGAAAGACGGGTTCGAAAGGCTCTGAAAATTGACACATGAATCTATTTCAAGTCACCGCCGACCGTGACGCACCAAAGCGGAGTAAGAGCGACTCTTGATGTCTCAGCAAAGCAATCAGATACACGAGAAAGAATCCACGGTGGCGGTGAGTGACGATTGAACTTAACTGCTACCGTTCAAGTCGATTTTCCGAATCGAAGTGTCGCAAGTTCTGCCGTCGCTCGACCAACTCGGTCCCTCTGGCGATTGCGCGCGTCGTTGTCCAGCCCATCGATCACGTCATCGAGCCGCCTAATCGCGTCCTCCCCTCTCGCGTCGCGTCTTGCTTGTGATCCCTCCAGCTCACCGATATTACGACCGCGCGAAATCAAGACATTCAATATAAAGTAAATACTTTTATTGTACAAAGAAATTAAAACTAAAGCATTAACAAAATAAATTTTTTTCTCGATATTTTATACTCCACTTTCGTGAACCGCTCGCTGTTCTCACGCTCGCGAACACTCTTGAATTAATATCGGCGGAATTTTCTCGTGTTTTTACATAACTCCAATTAATATTAATCGGTGCTGTTTGAATTTTAGACACACGATTTGTAATAAAAGTATTCCAATTTGAATTTAATGACCACGGGCAAAACCCAACCCATTGAGTCACAAACTTTTGCATTTGAAAATAAAACACTTCTCTTGGTGGGAACCTCCATATTTTGTGGCACATGTGAAAATACAAAAGAATCTTCAATGGGGTCCCATGCTATTCTCAAAACATTAGTGTTTGGAGTTTCCAACGATTCTATAGGTTTCTGTTTATTGAGTTCGTCAAGGACCTCAAAATTAGATTGCCATTTTGACAATTTAAATTCTCCTTTTTTTAACAATGAAATTAATTGATCTTTCACGGTCATCAATTCTTCTATTGAATCGACGTAAGAATTTTCTAAAAGAAAATTCTTTGCTAACGGAAAATCGTCACCATAACTATATGCAACTTTCCGCAGGGTACGAATTGCTAAATAGGGCGAAGTAACCATTCCGTAAGTTACGGTATCCAATTCAAAGTAACGAATTTTGTTTCTCTCTTCGTCTCTCCATATAAAATTTTGAAAAATACGGTCAGGTTTATCGATCAAAATTTGGCGAAACATTTTAACTACATCAGTACCGAATATATTGCATTCATGATTTTTCGTAAATTTGTTTATTCTTTTATAAGAAACATTACAAATTATTGTCTTCAATATTAATCTAAAAATAACGAAACAAATGACTACTCAAAATCACAGACGAGTCAAAATTCGCGACTTTTCTAAGTTTTGGATCCCCTAATAAAAATAATTGGCATCTTTTTAATAACTATTTCAACGATAAGTATCGTGCAATTATATTAAATATATTTTAGATTTTCAAATTATAAATAGACTATATTAAACAAAAACTGAGATCTACCAGTAAATCAATACTTTCTATGAGAGCTCCAAAAATACAATTTACACATTGCAATGGAGCAGATAGGACAATAGAATAATAGTATAATTCATGTAGCCGTTGTTTGTTTGTTGATTCGTTTTCTTGCACTTAACACAATCTCGGAGATAACGCAGTTTCTCCAGGCAGTGATTCAACGGATTTAAGACGTTCTAAAACAAAATATACAATTTTATTATACAGTTTTTTAATAATTATATCATTTTTTTAGTTTAATTATTTACCAAAATAATAAATTTTTATTACCAAAAAAAACAAAGAAACAAAAAACTAGTATTTTTTGAACCTGTAAATTGGCTACCTCTCGGACATCAGGTTGACTATTCGGAGGTTCTTTTTAAGACAGACTGCACAATTAACTGTCTGAATTCCGATTGAGAAAGGGTTTTTCTGTGAAGAGCACGTTGATTCGCCAGCTTGTAGAGAATCCAACTGTTGACAATCATGGTGCTAATGAGGTTGTAGAAAATATTTTTTCACTATTCCATCGTACGGTGACCGACTCTATAATAAATATGGCTTTGATCGCTCAAATAAACCCAACCCATATTCTGGTTGTAAATGTGGATGACTTCTGGCCGCTTCACAGTACTTCGCCTGTTCCCCTTCTCAATTCTGTCCTTCACAATTCCTTTTCCGCTTTTGACATTGGTTGACACCATGGAAAAAGTTCTTTTGTCTTGCCAAATTTTCGTCGTTAAAGATCCTTTGTAGTACGTTCTGATTCCTTGCGGGGGCAATTTGGTATTCGTCACTTCTTTAGGTAAACCGTTTGCGATTCATGCGAACAGTGCCGCATGAGTACATGCTATTGTCCATGAAGGTGGTCATCAGTTTCGCAGACGTGTAAAAATTATCAAAAAAAAAAAAAAAACCAACTTACTCTTCTAATAGGCAATCACCGTTCTCAGCCGCTTTTTTTCCGACGTACACGTCGTACTTTAGTATGTAGCCAAAGTGGCTATAAGTCAAATTCCACAATTTGAAACCACAGTCGCTTGATTTATCCAGCATGTAAAAATTTTGTACGAAGTTTTTGTACGAATTTTTGAACAGCATATCGTAATCATTAGATCCTCGTTCGGTAATTCAATCAAATACGCTGTGCAAGTGTCATGAACATATATATTTATATGAAAATATTTGTATATTATGTTATGTACATGTACTATTTTGCAATCGTTTCTTAGTCAAACTTTACAGTTTCGTAAAAAAAAAAAAAAACCGTGAACATGGCCTACTTTTTTGGTCATCAGAAGGTATATAAGCCCTTAATAATACCTAAAAAAATTTGCGTTTTAGCCGTCGAGGTTCGGAAATCACTGCTTTGTTCTTCAGCATACCGATTTGTTTCGGTTGCCAATAACTTGTAGAAATCGTCATCAAGAAATAGAGTTAATTAATTAATCGATTCACTTCCAACGGGCAAATTGTCAACAGGACCGATAAAATCGACGAAAGCTTCAAAATCCTGACATTGCAAATTAGTCGACTATTCAGCATTCACACTTCCTTATACCTACCTCTAACCATCAGTACCAGATCGTCAGCGTAGCCATCAGTGTATATCCCCTGTTGGATAAGTATGGTTATCAACTTGGCGACCACCAGGTTTCATAACAGTGGGGATAGCACCCCACCCTGCGGACATTCGCTGTCTACTATACCTTCCATTTCTATGTCTTTCCACCTGGTGCAGATTCTTCTCCACCCAAGCATGTTCTCGATTTACCTAACAAGTATTTGTGGAACCCACTGCCTGTTGGCCGCTGACTGGTCTTTCTCCACTTCCCAGGCACATAAGCAACAGATAATGAACCCCCAAAAATCCCGGTATTCACTCCCAGACATGCATCTAACCCCTCTTGTAACATCTTAATGATGTTTCCGTCCGGCACCGGAGATTTATAGGGCTCAAAGCCGTAGATTGCCCAGCGTACCCTCTCTTGCGTAAATATCTTCGCCGCCGTGTACCAATCCTTTGCTCCTCGAGTTATAGTATAATTGAGTATTATCTCCTTTCTTATTCTTATGCTAGAGAAGTTCCTTCTAAGCAACATGCCCAGTGTTTCCTCACCGGTCTCACAGTATCTTCCCGATTCGCCTCTTAGAAGCCCTAGCCTGGTGCTATTGTCCCTTGCTAGGATTCTGGACAGTCTGGCCGTCCCCGCCAGAGTCCCAGTCTCCGTGCAAACGTCCCGCCAAGTTTTCTGTTTGATTAACTTTATTTTCTTTTTGAATAGTCTTTGCCAATCTCTGTATGCCTCCCAGAGTTCCGGGAGCCATACAGAGAATTCCAGAAGAATAATCTTCTTCCTCGCTCTGTTGAACGTTCTCCTCGTTTCCTTTCTCAGCCCTTCTAGGTGTTCATTCCACTACGAGGCTGATATTGGAGGTTTCCCTGCCTTCAATGGACAGTTATTTTCATAGATTTTAACCAGGGCCTTCCCTAGTAGGAGCACAGAATCATCTAGGTCCTGCCATGATCTGTACCTTCCTCTGATCATTTTGAACTTTTGCCGAAGCTCCAGTGTGTACTCCCCCTAGTCTGTACTCCTCGGGTTCCTGCTCATTCTCTGATTTGTAGCCTCTATGACCATATCAAAACGTATGGTCATGTGATCCGACATCAACAGATCCTCACTCACTTTCCATCGATGTATTTTCTGATCTAAGCTTACACTGCACAGTGTTAGGTCCAGCACCTCACCTCTGGTTCTTGTGATGAATGTCGGTTCACTCCCTTGATTCACCACAACTAGGTTCGTACTTGTCACATACTCCAGGAGTTCTTGCCCCCTGTCATTGGTATACGTGCCACCATACACATCGTGGTGTGAGTTTAAGTCACACTTTGTTTACAAATTACAGAATTTTTTTCGTATCGTATTTACAATTGTATTATTTACAAATAATTTAAACAATTCAACCTACATATTATTTATAACAATAATTGAAATCATTTGAATAATAAAATTGAAAACGTACCGCATGAGCATCAAAGCAGCACTCGTGAATTTCATTTTTGTCGTATTCATTGCCCTTTCTATCGGCATTAATTACTTCAATGACCTCATCGGTGTCAACATTACCTGGCGACGCTTTTGAATTCACAATACGACTTTTCTATAGTCGAGACACTTCCTTTTCACTGTTTATTGGTCTACTTCGCTTTTTGATGACAATCAGAGGATCTATTTTCTTCTTCGTACGGGTATTGCAAACGGCAATATACAGAACGATAGTAGCACGCGGTAAGAGAGGGTACAAACAAGAATCGCCTGCCGGCACTGTTAAGTCATGTGACTGTTTTTTCATTCTAATTAAAAAGGCAGAATATTTCGCGCACCGTGTTTGGTCGATACACACACATGTAGAGAACTGTTATTACTACATTGAAATTTTCCGACTCACGGGAATTAATTATATAATCAAATTCAACCAAAAAAGTGAAAGGTTATTGAATAATTCACACATTTGACAATCTTAGCTTTAAATCGACAGGTGCTGGAGTCGGGCTCACATTATCGGGTCACTAATGGATAGCTGAATTGTCAATTTCGTTAACGGAAATTTGGCGATGTGAAACTTGGTTTAAAGAATTTAAGATACATTAACGACGAATTGAATAATGGCTAATGGACAAACTGAACTCTTAAACGGCGAAAGCGATGTATTTAACCACTTCGACTGGCGTGACATCTCCGACGCCATATTCCACTGTTCACAAAGGCTCGATTAAAAAACTTTATTTTTAAAACAAACGTGAATAAAATTTCAATTAAGACCATTGAATGTTGAAAACAAAATTGTAGAATATTAGGTGTACAACTTTGCCTCTGCGGTTTGTTTATAGATGGCTGTAGCACCATCTATTAATTGATATAAGTTGATCGACTATGTCATACAGTAAACTTACACATTGGTAAATATAAGCGCAATATCACAATAGTGGAATTTTTTGCATCATAACTTTATTCTCTATTGAAGATGTCAAATTATATGCCAAATACTCGTCATTTGCAAGAAGTCTTGATTTTTTATTTTCATTCAAAGAAAAATGCGGCTGAGAATCATCGAATGATTTTAAATACCAACAATGAAGCAACTCTTAGTGAAAGAACATGTCAAGAGTTAAGAGATAAGAGAAGAAAGAGCAAGGGGAAATCCCGCCTGGTCATCATTATGATAGAACCATAGGGCTCATGCGAAAACACCGAAATGACCGCGATGCAGCTTCCGCATGACGCTTCCATGCCCCAAAAAGGTAGCTTGCTGTATGCCAGATACACCATATACTAATGGACGGACTAAATTACCAAAGTTAGGCAGACATGACCTAGATGGAGATCTAGGTATAGACCTAGATGGAGAATGCAGCGTGCCCTCTACACAGAGATATCCCTGTGTTCAGCACGATGGACCTTTTATGAAAGTGCACTCGCTAAATATGTGGAAGTTTCTTGGCCTGATAAAATCGCGATCAAGGCTCTTAGAGCGATGTCAGAGTGGTGTACGAATATGCTGCTCAGCATGATGAATCCATGCCTAAAAAGAGAATCTTCTCCCCACGATGGAAGAGGCAGCGACTTCTCATTAATTTTGAAATAAAATACTCCCCCTCGTCGCACAGACCACTGTGTATATTAGATATAACCAGGAACTGACTTCAGAAGATGAAATAAACACAACTTCAGGCTTCTGTATGTGCGGGCAGCGATTTGCATGAGAAGCAATTTGGTTTCAGGGCTGGCAGGATGACAGTCAGTGCGACCAGTTTTTTCGTGCAATCCATCGAGCAAGCCCGTGAAAACGCTTACTCGAGGAAGATGATCCTCCTCGTTACCATTGATGTACAAAACGGTTTCATGAGAAAAACCCAACTGACCCTGAATCGTGTAATCAAGTGCGTAAAAGACTGAACAGGAAAGCGCGGACTCAATTTCGCCCCAGAAAAGAATGAATTCCTGCTGCTGACTTGTAAATAAATACTAACGCCAATAATTATGCTGGTAAACGCGGTGGTTGTTTTGACGAAGCCAGTGGTCAAGTGCCGCGGCCTTATGTTTGATCCGAAGTTGAACTTCAGGGAAAACATAAGGAAACCCGTTGACGGCCAGGCTTTTGTAACAATCTTGAGTCAGTGAGTCCATCGTAAACAAGGCATTGATCATTACCTGAAGCAGTGTATAACTGGTCATGACTATTTCAGATACTATTTAAATAGGTCTAGAAGGGTTAAGGATACGTTTCGTTTGTACTGCATAAGACAGCGCAACGACGCCCTACGAACCATCTTTTATTGTAACAGGTTGTTACGACATAGAAGATCGTTAGAGCAACATGTAAGATCTGTGTCTTTTGATAACATCGTATGATCAAGTTATCTGATCCCAAGCGTGGGGCTGTGTACTTGTACATGTATATACGCGCGGAAAAAGTAGTCGCCAGCTGGTCCGGCAAAAGTCTGGATCGTAATCGCGAGCCATACGCATGCCAGATTAATGCCAAGCTAGTGGCAGATTTCAGAAGTCTGGCGTTAGTACGGCATACATCTGGCAGACGTCTGGCTCGCGATTGTAATTCGGAGTTTTTCCGGATTATTGCCAGGCCAGCAGGTAGTATTTTTGCCACGCAGGCAAAGCGTTTTTCGTACAAAGAAACATGACGGACCGACAAACCCTAGTAGAAATGAGTCTAGTCTTTACCTTATTCCTAATAATTACTGGTATGATTTTAATAAGATAAATCTAGACAGATAAATATGTTTTTTATCTAACCAGCCACTGGTCAGTAATTAACCAATGAAAGAATACAGTTATATATATTGATAAACTAAGCAGTCGCTAGTCAGTAGCTTGTCAGTACTTTAATAGTAAAGCAGAGTGGTAATTAGTCGGCAAATAGATTAAATTTATGACTTAGTATCCTTTTGTTTACACAAAACATTTAAGCTACTAAACAGATGGTTTTTTTTGATTATTTAAATGAAATAGGTGGCCAAATTTTGAAAAGTAAAATAGTAAAACATTCAAGAAAACACTTACTGTACACTGAAAAGAAAACTTATTAAATATAAATAAATTACTTTTTGGAGACAAAATAGTAAATTGAAATATAAATCTATTGTGATAAAGATAAATATTGATTTAAAATAAGATCGATTAATTTATTGTTATGATAATAAATTATTTTTCATATAATTTCTTGTTTAAATAAATTTATTAATTAGTTATTTGATTTGTATATGTATATATCACATCCCAATAATGAGAAAAATATTCGTATAATAAAACATTAAATAAATTCATATTAGACATGTTCCCGGACTTGGAAATAATTTAAAGCTACTGAAGCATGGTAAATACACTGCTACTGTACAATATTTTTACTTTAACCAAATAAAAATAAAATAAAGTAATGAAGAGAGCCAATCAATTACTGTCTATTATTCAAATGAAAGCAATGACTTATACGTATTCAGTGATAAAACCGTTCCGTAGTCGACATATCTCGGTTGCTGTTTGGCAGGTGTTGTGCGTTCCCGCGATCAAATCCCGCTTAGGTCCATGGGATATTTAAATATGCTTTTTTTCGAAATATACATTTAATGTTTCCAAGTTGTTACTAATTATAAATATTTCCTCTAGGTAATCAACAATATAAAGTTGATTAATAATTAAAATAATTACAAATTCTAAAACATGATTTATCAACTTATTAACAGAACGTATGCAAAAAATAATAAAATTTGAATTTGTTAATAAAACTTTTTTTTCAATAAAAAACAAATGAAAAATTGTTACAAAATAGCAGTATATACATGTATACTTATTTTTAAATTTTATACATTTATATTTGAAGCATGAATACTTTGATAAATTATATTGCTCGTTGTATTAAATATAAATTGGAGATGACTTTATTTAGAAATTTCCAATAAAATCGGTAATTAAACACTTGTGAGAAATTAGCTAGCAACAGTTTGGTTACTTGACAGTATTGGGACGGATTTTTCTGTCCAGTACCTTATACCACACAGTGTTGAATTTCTGAGCAGTAACTGATCCGTTTTACTCGTCAGGTTCTATTCGGTAACAGGGATAATCTGACCAGCAACTAGCTGAAAATTAACCGGTATTTTTACTAGGGAAAGTGATGAAGTCTAGGGTGGAAGAGACGTTTTTTTCTGAGGTAGCAGGGAAAGACACCACATTTAAGTAATGCGAGAGCGATTGCAGAGTTGGGTATACGTGAGGCGAAGAAAACAGTTTTTTTATTTATTTTTGTTAATTAGTAAAAACAAGAAAGCTTTTTTCGACTTTGCTAGTCAGCTCATTTATTTCAATATCTGCAGACGTTTTCGGCACGCAATTTTGCCTGCTCTCAATGCTATTCAAAAATATATACATAAATAAACAAAAACTTTAACGTATTGAAATAACTCTCAATTTACAATAGTACAATTTAAGTACAATTTAAAGATTATATCGTCGTATGACACGAAAAGGGCTACATTTTAAAATCTGCGTGAAAAAGAATATGTTACGTTGCGCGGTTGAAAAACGTTATGTTTCGCGTTTTTTTGTAAAAAGCTACGTTTCGGAATCCAACTAAAATATTAACTCGCGACAAAAGCTACATTTCAAGTGATTACCAATGATACGAAATAGAAAAATAATTAAGTAATGTACATTAATGTATTATAAATAAGCTTTATTTTTTTTATTTCGTGTCATTGATAATCACTTGAAATGTACCTTTTTTCGCGAGTTAATATTTTAGTCGTTTTCCGAAACGTAGCTTTTTACAAAAAAACGCAAACCATAACGTTTATCAACCGCGCAACGAAACATATTCTTTTTCACGCAGATTTTAAAATGTAGCCCTTTTCGTGTCATACGACGATATAATCTTTAAATTGTACTTCTCCAGAGTAACGTTTCATGTATCAGTGAGGTTTTTGATATATGGTAAAACAACATTATTCATATAGTAACATATTGTGGTGTTTCTTGGTTATCTACTGTGTTATCTGTCCGTGGCCTAATCATGGTTTTTTTATTTAGTATTTTATTGATTCTTTTGTACATATGTTCTTTTATGAATTCTATCAGTTAGTCATTCTGGAGAAATATATCTTTGACAATTTTTATGTTATTATCATAAAATTTTTTATTAAATAATGTTATTGCCCTATCTAGTAATTTGTAATAACCATTTTCTTATGACTTATAGGGTGGATGGAAAGGAAATTTACCTTCTCATCTTTTTACAAAAACTTGCGCGCTCTCCACAAGTTCCTACACCTCAATCTCGCAATCTCCTTCCATTCTCCCACCAGTTCATTTGTCGAATAGTCCGTCACCTCTTCCTTCCAATATTCTATATACCTTCCATTATACCTCGACTTATCTAACCTTGCTATCCGCTCTTGTCCATCGACTTCTTTATTCCTCTCATATAACACTCTCGAGTCCATTCCATCCTCCTCACTTACCCTTTCCCAATCCTCCGCCGACCACCCACATCTTTCTAGAAATTGTTCTCTTTCCCCTCCACTTATCCCTTATCTTCAACTTTCCAAACCCTACTTTCACCTCATAATTCTCTCCTATACTGCTTCATTTACCACCCTCAAACTACCGTCCTTCTCCCCTCCCCTCTCCTATCACTAACCCAGTCCTCCTTCCCCTCGATACCTATTCTTCCCTTTGACCATCCTATCAAAACTTCTCTCGTCAGACTCCCATTTTCTTTTCATCCAAATATCACGATATTTTTTCTCCTTTTTCCTTTTCTTGTATTTCCACTCTCCTTTCTATTTCCTTGATTCTCTCTACCATTACTCCCTTATCCTCCCTTCCTTCCATAATATCTCCTCCTTTCCCTATCCCTTCTTTACTACATTCTACATCATCCCCTTTTGCTCTCAATTCTCCCGTTTCCTTTTCCAATTCCTCAATCCTTTTTTCTAACTTTTCCTTCCTCTGTCTACTTTCTTCTCTCAACGCTTCTAACTGTAGGGTCCTCGCCCCATAGACTCATTACAAACAAATTTAACAGTCCGACTTAATGAATGTATTTTATTATCTTTCTTACGAACATTACCCTGTGCTGTGTTCTACAGCTCTGACAACTTATACAGCGCCATCTCTCTTATACCTCACTCTCACACGGCCCGGAATACAGAATTCAAAATTTTACTGCACAACTCTTTCTTAATTTCCTCCTTTTCCTTATCTAGCCTTTCCAAAGTCGATTCAAATGCTTTTTCGCACCTCTCTATTAGTATATCTAATTTCTCCTCACTTCCCCCACTCAACCTTGCTCCTTTTTCTCCTCATCTCCCCCTTCTCCTCTCTTCCTGCTCCCTACTTTTCCTATTCGCCTAGTCTCTAGTGTCTCCCAAACTGGCCCTCAGCCTTTCCCACCTCGATGCCGTCGTAGGTCTCCCTTTCAAACTTCCCCCTATCTCTACCGACTTCTTCTTTCTCAAGATCAACCTGTGACTCCCTTTTACCTCCTATCTCACTCACTCCCCCCTCTCTCTATTTTCTTTGTTTCCATGCTCTCTCTATCCTCACTTTTCTTTGGCCACTACTTTAATCCCCTTTTACCCTTCCCCTTTTTCGCCATCCCTTTTCTACTTTCACTTACTTTTTCACCTTTCCCTTCTTCTGTCCGCCCAACACTATTTCTACCTCCTTTCTCTCCTTCTTTACTACTAAAACACTCAAAACTTCTGCTCTATCACATATTTTTGTTTATTTATGTATATATTTTTAAATAGTATTCGAAGGGGCAAAATCATATGCTCGAAACCTCAGCAGATATTGAAATAAAGGAATCGATTAGCAAAATCGAAGAAAGCTTCAGTGTTTGATTACACAGCTAACACTGTGTCACTATTTATTCGATCGTTATAGGATTATCAAAAATTATTTTTCATCTTAAATTTACTAAGCCTTAAATTTTCAAGACATTTTAGTAAATTAAATCATAGCTTTTGCGAATTCACTGTCATGAGTTCTTTAGAATTTATTTTATTATATTTTTATGACTATTATTTTTTTATTGTTTTTTATACTAACTAAATGTTTATTAAAAATTTAGTTACAAGCCAATACTTGTTGTAAATTCAATTTTTACTGCGCGCTTAAATTCAGATACCACTCGTGTACACATACACTCCCTACTGCAGTGCGATATTAGCGACAAGGAGGGATTTGTCCGTGCAAGCGCGGTCCATTTAGCAAGGCCTGCGGTCGAGCGTAACTCGCCGCGAGAAGTAGAGACCCAGCAACCACGGAGCAGATTGGCCACAGCCTACTCATACTTTGTGTATACCTTTTTTTCACAGGTACTGAGCCCGGAGCGGAAAACGTAAGTGAGAGCTGGAGCTCAAAGAAAATTTTTCTCACCTTCCATTCCATTCTAAGTTCTAAGCCTCGGGTGATCCGAACTCAGAACAATTTCATCAGACACTGCGGTGATCGCCTGACCGTCTCTCCCTTCAATTACACCCGGCCCGTCTTTGTCGGATCCTACTTTTGTTCTTCGCGATGCGGATTCATTACACTCTTATATTATATTTTTTTGGCTCACCCGCGTGTGATTAAGATCAACATCGGTTCATCGATACCAACATTAATCCGCGTTAGATCATATGTACTTCGAGTCTATAATTTATACAATCCCATTCATCGCAAATTCATGTTTATTTTTCTACAATAGTGGAATATTATAGAGTCAATAAATTTTCTTATGAGTTGGCATTTGAAATCTTAAACATTCTTCTTTCAAACCCCTCAACTACCGGCTGCATAAATTTTTTTTAACTATTCATAGAGCTGGTTTAAATTTCGTATTTTTTTATTTTTATCTAACACTAATTTATATTAATTTGAACGGTTCTAAAATTCATTCAATTCATTACTTGTATATCTATCGTCACTACCAGCTGCGACTACTAATTTTGAAATTAAGTTCACTTTGAGTACGCATGTACTTGACTTCATCTGTATCTCGTGTACTGAAACTGCTTTCATAATGAAGTAAGTGATATTTTATTTAATTTTTGTTTATTGTTTTTCGCATGAACTCTTTGTGTTATCCGCTGATGAGTCTATTCCTTTCGTTACTCATCTCATTTAAATTTATGTTACAAATCAATAACAATACCTTTTCCCGTAAATATCAGTTTCTTTTCATTCAATTAAAAAAGGAAATGAATTTCTGAAGATACTAATTTCTCTTTATTCTTAGTTCAAGTCGAAGAGGCGTTGGTAGGCTTCTGGTCAATTAAATAATCCCGCCACGTCAAAATATATACGTGTTTTTTTTTTTTAGTATACATGATTTGAAAAATTAAAATATATTATTAGGTACTACACCAATATACTTACTTCCAGACAAAAGATACAATCCATGTGGATCAGCAGCCAGGCTAGTTACAGCGTCAAGATGCGCAACCATGCCATGTGTGAGAGTAGCTGAGCGGTAGTCGAAAAATCGGATGTAATGGTCCTCATATGCTGCGACAATGATCGGCAGAATGGGATGTGCGACCACACGATTAACGCCACGAGTATCGTTTCGTTCTAAACGGGTGACTGCTTTACCTGTTTCTGCGTCGAAGATCACGCATACTCCTTCGTATGCAACTACAAGCTTATTTGGTTCATCTCTTATGAAGTCTACAGATGTTGGAATGCCATCTGCAAATTAGTGCGTTAATTGATACTGTTTTGTTCAATAATTGCTTTAGATTCTTCTTTTTTTTTTTTTTTTTTTTTTTTATTTGAGAAATTTTTCACAACACAAATGCCACGTAGCAAAAAAATTTTTACATTAGAAAGCAACAGATAGTATAAGACTGGAGACTTGCATTTTAGAAAAAGTTTTCAATTTGATGGTTCGAAGTTGAAAGAATAAATACTAATTTTTGAATAAATGTTGAATCAAGAGACTACCCTTGTTAAAATATCACAGTGAGTCATAATAGAGAAAGCTTCTATGAAGATGCAACAGAAATTTCATGATTCACGAAGGAGTTACACATTTTCAATGCTCCAAGAATACTGCATATTTCTATAATGTAATATGATATGACCTATAATCTCAAAATATAATTTTCATATTTCCATGAGATTAATTATGATACATTTATGATATTCATTGTGAATCATCATAAACACTCGAATTGTGCTTTTATTATATGAATGTTATGATTATAACTTAATGTAAGCATATAGTTTATACTGAATTTTTATCAATATTATCTTACGATTAACTACAAAATTTCACAAAAGCGAATATTCGAATAGAAGTATATTTCAACAAAATTGCCGACTTATATATTCATTTATTTATTTATTTATTTATTTTTTCAACGACGAAATAGACATAAATTTACGTCTTTCACTTTGCGAATTTCAAATATAATAAAAATTAAATTTTCAAATTTTCAAATTTATTAAACAATTAAATCGGCCGTAAAATAAAAGATTGAATTGTTTTTTAATTTTTTTTTCTTATTGAAGTAATTGTTGTTTGAACGGACCACACATACACATAATATAAAATGTCTAGTCAATATATTATATTGATCTTTATTAAATATTTCGTTGAATCAAGATTTTTACCAACCTTAATGCAACATTTATACGATTTCCGTTGGATTAAATCAGTTTAATTCTGTTAATTTATAGGTTTTTCAGACAGGTGGCTCTTTAAAAAACTAAATGGGAAAATGAAAGGAAAGAAAATAAAATTTTCTCTTTTTTAATTTTATTATAAATACTGAAATTATGAATATTACAAAAATTGAACCGATAAAAAGTTCCCGATACCTGCTTTAAAAAATCGGATACTCAATGATATTGCTTTGGAATATTTACGTCCATGGTATTATTTTTCATTATTATTCTATTGTGGAAATTATGATAATTTAACCTATGAGTGGGCGCGTTCAAGGTCATTTCGACCGACAAAACAAAGATAACCAAGCAGAGACTTTGTTGATAAACAAGAAAGCTAGATAAATACGCGTCAACTCCCGGGTTGAATAAAATATATCAATCTTTTATTAATGAGAACATATACTAAACTATAGTTCACCAATTACACTGAGAAAAATAAGCTAGAAACAAACTTATATTAAATAAGTTAGTCAAACTTATATCAAATTAGTTAAGTAAAACAAACTTATATCCAATTCTATATCGAAATACCGCTGTTTAAAAACAGTAATTTTCGTGCAATGACAAGTATGGATCCACTTTACTGTTTAAACAATAAAAATATCCAGCTCACTTTTCTCAGTGTACATAAACTATAGCAAATTATTGTTGTACCTTTTCCTGTCATTTCAATGATACCTTTCATGCAAAAATACACAACTAGCCAGTTCAAAAATAAGTTTACAAGTGTCTTACAGTGTTAGGTGATATACGTATGCCCTTAATGTTTCCTTGATCAGTTAGATCAATACTAATAACTATTATGTAAAATTTTGTGAATGACACCAATAAAGTAGAACTTTCTATAAAAATTACTTTAAATATGTAATTCGTTTGACAAACACCATTCTCATGAACGTTAAGGAGGATCATATGAAGCAGGCAGTATTTAATGGGGACATGTAAAGAACTTCATCGAAATGGTCTTAATTTTTGAAAAATTGATAGTTTTTGTGAAATTTATATTTGATTTTGGTACCAACATTATTTCTTTAATTCTAATATTGTCGCCAACGTTACATAAAACTTGTTTCTTGTTGTGTTTGTTGTTGAGTTGCGTTAATTATATTGATTATATTAATTATTAATGGCTTTATGAAGCTTTTTGAGGTTTGAATTATGTTAATACAACGATTTTTTGTTTCTGGCGTTGTTTGAAATAATTATGTTTTTGTTAAATTGATTATAAAGGAACTATATCTATTACTGATTAAATTATATATTTGTTGTAATATGACATATTTAAAATGAGTGAAAAAAAATCTCATTCATTATATTATTTCGTAAATGAATATCGGAAAAAATGAAATTACATTAACGTGGAAATATTACAGACTTGAATAAAAGCTCTTGTGTTTACATTCGAGCGCCGAAATGAAGTTTGTTTTGAATCGATAACAGATATAGTTCTTGAAAGAACGGCAGAGGGGAGGTACCGCCTAGGAAAAAGTCGAGCGGAAAAAATATAAAGGAGCAACAACGAGCAAAGTGTGAAGACACGTAAGTGACACGGCTCAAGGAGAGCGCTGCATCGTGGAGCATCAAGGCAAGTAATGTTTTCGTTCAGGTTGGATTTTCAATTCATTCTATGAATGAAAAACAGTTAGACGGTTATCGGGTCATACGGCTGCGTGTAAGTGATCGCTCAAAGTGGAACGATCCTAGTAAAGCCGCCACACAGTGCTCCGACCAAACTCGAGTTAATGAATCTAAGCCATTATGACGGTTCAAGTGAGACAGGAGCCGGCCAACTCGGATAGAGCCTGGAGACGACGTACTGTCTCCATCACAGGGCCTGTTCGGACGAGGCAACTGTGATAGTGGCGCGTAAGCCGTGTGTGTCCTGTGGAGACCACCTGGGTGCGGCACGCTGACGAGTTAGCGTGTCGTGACCATGCGATTGCCGATGTCCTAGTTCAATAAACCCGTCATTTATGTAACGAAATGAGTAAATAAATCATGTGATATTTTGTCTCTCAAGTATTGACTGTCAATTATTTTCTGCGATTCCCTTTGTGACGGTTTCCTTAAACTAACGTTGAACTCGACATGGTCGATCTGCTACAAATATAATATTTCGTTTTCATCTACTCTACTTTGAGTTTTTATTAAGCAAACGTTCAGCTTTTTTATAATTTAAAATTAATGTCCGTATTATTTATTTTATAGATGTCAATTTCCGACCAAATAACGGACGAATATTCTTTTCCTTACAAGTGCGACAAAAGTAATCACTTTTCTCACCCTTGTAAGGAAATATATTATACACAACTCGTGAGACTTCAGAGGTTTTCTCCCACTCGTGAGCATTGCTTGAGCTGTTCTGCTCACGATTGGGAAAAAATCTCTGACGACTCACTAGTTAAATAATATACAACTTTTTTGTACGTTTCGACACTAGTCACGTTTCTTCTTCAGATATATATATTAAACATAATTGTTGGGGAAACGACAATCTTATTTTGTTTATATTGATTTCTTTTATTTTGTTACAATTATAGTATATTTTGCAACAAAGGATAAAAGTGCTACACTTTTGGTCCCGAATGTAAAACATAATTGCCCGAGCGAAGCGACGGCAATAATTCACACGAGTGACCGAACCACTTTTGTTCTGTGGTGCAAACGATATTTTTTTTCCCTCCTTACACCGAAAAAATGCCTACTTGAGTGCCTGAAAAAACGTATCAATGCTTATTTCAATATATATTTAATACATTAAGAAATAATATTTTAAAAATATTTTTTACATATAGTTTTTGCTGGGGTTCCAGGGAGCGAAGACCCCGGCGGGGTCCAGGGGCGGAGCCCCTGGTGGGGGCCGAAAGGGCACAGACCTCGTGGGTAGTCCGGTGAGTTGCAGAAGCGCACCATGACTCACATTTTGTTACAAAAGCGCACTGCTGAGGTGTTGTGTAAGCGCACCAAACACTGTTATGAAAGCGCACCGCGTATTATCAACAAGCTTGTCATCGTTCGGACGTATTAGTTTTAAATTGACGACCAAACGCGATGGATACAATATTTCAGCGTACTGTAACAAACAAAGGTGCTGAGGCCATTTTGCTGAACAATTATATTTTTAGATATTGCAAAAAATTAAAAAATACACAAATATTATGGCGCTGTGTATTGAAAAAATGCAAGTGTTCTGTCAATACAAACAATGAAATAACACAAATTATTAAAATTAACAACGAACACGATCACACCTCGAAAGATGCGAATTACATACAAACACACATTGTAAGAAATGCGTGCAAAAGAAAAGCAGTAGAAAATATTTCAGTTCAACCTCGAAAAATAATGAGGACAGCCTTGCAAATACATAATAACTCAGGTATTTTTTTTTTATTATTATTATTTCATTTCACTTTTTTTTAAAGTTAAACTTTAATTTCATATACTTTTCAATATTAATACAGGCTTAATTTCTATCGCTCGTAAAATAAAATAATAACACCAAAGGCACACGAAGAAAACATAAATACTACACTGTCTTTTCAGATATAACTTACAATAATTTCTCTAACATTCGTTACTCCATTTACCGTCAGCGATGTAAAAAGAAACCCAAAATTCCAGTTTCTCAAGAAGAAGCACTTCAACAACTACAACAACTTAATATTGTGACAAATAGAAAAGAACAATTTTGTTTCGTCTTCGAAAATATTGTCATTTTAACGTGCCAATCAAATATCGATTTTCTGATACGGAATGGAAAAACTATTATCGTAGACGGTACTTTTTATGCGAGTCCAAAGTTTTTCTACCAACTTTACACAGTACATGTGTATCTTCATGGTCTATATTATCAGGTTGCTTACTGCTTTTTACCAAATAAAACGGAGAGGTGCTACAACAAAATGTGGGCGTGCATTCAAGAACTTTGCAAAAACTTGTTTGTACCCGAAATTTTTGTTGCTGATTTTGAGAAAGCAATGCACTGTTCTATACGAGTCAATTTTCCGGATGCAAAACTACACTGTTGCCGTTTTCATCTTGGTATTTTATTATCATTAAAAACATACTGTCAAAATATTTTGTATTATATTTTTTTATATTTATTTTGCTTCTTTTTAATTAAGGCCAGGCTTGGTTCCGGAAAATTAAAGAACTTGGGTTGAGTAACCTATATGCAGACAATTGTGCCGAAGGTTACTGGATGAAGTTGTTTTTCCGTTTGTCCTTTCTGCCAGTTGATGAAATTTCTGATGCTTTTATTGAGCTTATCGAAATCGCACCAAGGCAAGGAAAATTAATGGAATTCAGCGACTACATCTTAGATAACTACATCGAAAACGATTGTTTGTATCCTCCAACGTTATGGACCCAAACGAATTTCGAAATTCCATTGACAACAAATGGAGCTGAATGTTTTCATAGATATTTGAAAGACAACTTTTATTCACCGAGACATTCAATTCATGATGTTATATTTGTATTACAAGAAATTCAGACTGAAACGTACATAAAACTTCAAAGTACATCCAAAAGACAAAAACCAAATAAGGAAGACATAACGAAAGAACTTCTCATCTCCGAGTGCGTAAAAGATCTGAAACAAGGAAAAGTGTCGCGTTTGGATTTTTTGAGACGTGTTTGTTTAAAAAATTTACCAATTAATTTATGAACAAACAAAAGACTTGTTTAGTTTAGTTTAGTTTAATTGTTACTGTTTGAAAAATATTATTACATGGTTATGTTTTAATTTTGTATGACTTAGTATATACATTTGTAGTTAACTTCTGTTTCATTCTATTTTACAAGTAAATATACATTGAACACATCGCCTGGAATTATTGTATTATTAATCGTTTTTCTGGTGCGCTTTTGCTAGTACTTTTGGTGCGCTTTTGCTACTACTTTTTGGTGCGCTTATCCAACACTGAAAAAAGGCATCGGTGCGCTTCTTCAACGCAGCCGGGTAGTCGAGGGGGCTAAGCCCCCCATGGGGGGTTTCAGGGGGACAAGACCTCCTGACGTACGCAAAACGTCAACGTTAATTTAAAAAGAATAAAAAAAATTTTGGTACGATTACATATGATTTATATGTGCATATTTGCAACCGACGCTGTGTAAATAAATTTTACGTGGCGGTCGCAAAAAGTGAAACCACGTAACTGATTTTAGAAAAAGACGGACAGCTCGAGTTTGAATTGCTATGCGATATTCCGTGTGGGCGCGAGTGAGAGGTCCGACGCGCGAGAATGGAAGTGGTCTAAGCGAGATTGTTGGCGACGTAGATAACAAGAAAACTCCCTATTACCGACTGTCACCTTGCCGTGTGAATCGAAAAGCCGTTAGAAATGGTTCGATTATTATGTAAAAGTTAATTGAGACTACGAATCTCCAAAAATGTAATAACCCTTAGGTTATTTAAAGTGACTAACGAGCCACTATATAATATAAATATTAACATGCAACAACAAAGAAAATAACAATTGAATTTGAACTAAGAAAATATGCCCCAAGCTCTGACTCGCAACTTCACAACTACAAGTTGTGTAGTGACTACAAGCCACATCCCAAGAAACACAATTTGAAACAATTGAACACAATTTGAAATTTTCATAAAATGTGTTAAAGATCCAATCCTAATTAATCTTAGTTCATTGAAAAGCGTAATAGAAGTGGGAACATGAAGCGTTTCGCTCGGCGGTCGACGCTCAAAATCTATCCTTTATTCCTCGAATGCGTTCCTCTTCTAATCGAGGAAAGATTCCCACCTGCGAGCAAAATTAAGTTCGCATGCGCGACGTCCCTACCGCGAATCGGTGGAAAACCTAATTCAAACGAGAATTAGGCTCGCGAAATTATTAATGCTCTGACGAACCAAGCTACCGGACAGTCTTCGAGACACCTCTACCGACCAGACGCAAAATGAATGCTAAATCGAAAGCCCTCGCTCGCTTCGCGAAGCAAAATGTAAGTTGCACCGAAAACTAAGACTTA
Source organism: Aradophagus sp. ZL-2020 (assembly GCA_022817685.1). Classification (NCBI taxonomy): domain Eukaryota; kingdom Metazoa; phylum Arthropoda; class Insecta; order Hymenoptera; family Scelionidae; genus Aradophagus; species Aradophagus sp. ZL-2020. The sequence continues at coordinate 27,183 of JABFOV010001064.1, forward strand.
TCCTTTTCATTCCCGGAGCTTTCAAGGCGGTCACCGACTGAAAGTTCCTATCCTCCCCTCAATTAATTTATAATTAATTGAGTTAAGCATCCTTATGCTAAGTACACTGGCACAGTGTCTTAGCCTCGTTGGTCCAACAATTTATACTGACAACTTTATTTTCAGGCCATGGGGTTTGGACGAAGTACGCTAGGAGGGAATTAATTAGGGGGAATTTTAATTTAAACCACGCGGCGAATTAATTAAATAAATAAATTATATTTTATATCAATAGCGCTTATTTATTCTCATTCCCGTTTCATAGCGTTAATCGTTGAAATAATTATCTATTAAATTCTTTTTCTCGAGCTTTAAAATTCAAACTACAGGATAAAAATAAAATTTATATTTTCCTTTCAATTACTCAATTCTTTTATATAAAGAAATTAAAATTGAATTTACATAAACGTAAGCTAGCCTGATTTGGATATCACAACTGAACAGCGACAAGATAAGTTAATTTATTTAAATAAAACTCTTTGAAATCAGTATAAGTTGTTTTAATAAAATTTAAAACTCTTTGGAACTAACGTTCCTTGCAAGTTCGTGGATAATTCAAATAAATTCTATAGATTCACAAACAAAATGAAATAAGAGCAACTACAAGTTGCCCAGTGTCTACAAGTCACTAGAATGCATGCATTAATTTGATTTAAATAATATGAAATTTCGCGGACAAAGTGACAGAAGCCGAGACAAAAAGAAATGAATGAAAATAAATTCAAAAAGTTCGATTTAACAACGCGGAGTTTCCCAACCTAACCCAGAAATATTGAAAACAAACTACCGACAAACTCCCGACAACTCTAAGCAGACGGTGGCGACGGGCGAGATTCCGTGGCACGTGAATTCTGTATCTTAATTTCGACAGTTATCGATGACTGACTTGATAGCTGCGCGCGACCGTTTTTATAACAGTCTCGTGGACGTTCCGTTTTTGGGTGCGCGCGCACTAGCCCTGCCTTCTCCGCGGCTGTCGGCACGAACACAGCGTCCCGTGCCCCGAACTTCCCCTGGCCGCGCGCGTTTGAATCAAAACAACGGACACTGAAATTAAGAAATAAAAAGAGTTTTATTTCAAAATAATACAAAGAATAAAAAATTTTTAAAAAGAAATTTTGGTCCGACCTCGGTTGCTCCGATCGCAAACAGTCTCAAATACCTACAGTGAGACAACTCT